>JACXGK010002417.1:42077-54978 GCA_016801125.1 Novumbra hubbsi | reverse complement strand
GACCCTATCCCTATCCTGACCCTAACCCTATCCTGACCCTAACCCTAACACTATCCTGAACCTAACCCTATCCTGACCCTAACCCTATCCCTATCCTGACCCTAACCCTATCCTGAACCTAACCCTATCCTGACCCTAACCCTATCCCTATCCTGACCCTAACCCTATCCTGACCCTAACCCTAACCCTATCCCTATCCCTATCCTGACCCTAACCCTATCCTGACCAAAACAAAACAATTATATTGTAACTACGGCACCAGCTGACACACATAGCCTATGCACAATGAAGCACTAACTTCTTGCAGTTTGCGGAGAAAGCGCTAGTTTCTATTATTACTTATTGTTGCGTTTATTTAAAAAACTAAATGAATAATTGTAAGCCCATCCCTGCAAAAATATCATAGTTTAAGTCCTTCAACAGAAAGGGTAGAATTGAGGCTCACTGAACCTGTTCTGAGCGTGAATTGTCTGTAAGTCTGTGGCGACTTTTCTAAAATCCCCATTTACAATACAGTCAAAGACCCGATGTACAGGTTCCTGCATCGCGCTGTGCCTTTTCTGTTTCCTCGTCTGGTTATCTGTTGTCATTTTCCACTATGCGAAGCCATATTGTCCTTCACTGACGGAAAAAACATATGATACTGGTTTGACTGAGGGGATAGAGATATATACTTTGTGATGAAAAAAATTAAAGCAAGTGGAAATGCAACAAATTTACATTTTAATCTTTTAACAAAAATATTATTTAAAAAAATCAGCTTTCGCACTAGTCACACGCCCCAAACCAGCACACAGCTCGTGCCGCTCAACCAATAATACGATTCTGTAGGCCAATTAGTATCTGTGATATAGTTGTAAAAAAAAGGTAATTGATTAATAAACCCCAGTCAGCGTTTTCTATTTAAATGTTGTAATTTAATGTAAAAACGATGTACTTCTTTACAAACCAGCAAGGTGATTAGCTACATCTAGGCATCAGAGGAAAACTTGTTTACCGATCGAAGAGGTTAAAACATCTCACAAACCTAAACATATGTTAGACTTATAAATAAAATATAAAAACTCCACTTCACGTAGGAGAGCCAATGATCATTCTGCGGGTTGCTCACCTCTCCTGGTACAGCCTAACGAAATACTGAAATACACGTCACGTGTGGCTGAGAAAAAACTATTTTATTTTTTGTTTAAAAAAAGAATACAGTCCATTACGGTCTGCCTCCCCCAAAACGTGTACGAACCGTCAACCCGTATCAGTATGGGAGGGGCTGTGGAATAGAGACCAACGGGCTTCTAGCTCACGTCGTCGCCATTAGAATTGAAAGGGAAACTGTCAACTTTACTAAGGTTATCGAGTCTTCAGGTGCCGAACTTAATGATTAAGGGACACAACATGAGGTAGGGTTACGTCTTTCAATAAAGTGTTTTATTTTCAGTTAATTGACATCCAGTTAATTGTACCGCGCGTGTTTTAATCTTAACACTTGTTGTGATCGCAGACGCCTTCTAAAGAACTTCTTTGTTTGCTGGATGTAAGCCTAGGGCCGGCGACCACTTGTCCTAGAGTAGGCGAGCCTGAAACACGGTATTTGTGTATGCTTAAGGAAAACAAAAACGGCTTAACATGTCATAGATACACAATGCATCGCACATCTCTGTCATCAAAGCACGACGCCTTTTATTGTAACAAAATATGCTCATTTATGCTGGCACAAGTATCCGGTTCATGTACACAATTAGGCCTACTGTTTTGGTAATCACTTTGGTTCTATATTCTAAGGTGTGTATTTTTATAACACTCCTTTCCAAAATACCAAACGTGTTACACAGCTTGGGTTACATTCAAAACAACTTATTGTGCGTTCATTTATTATGTTTGCGCTACTAGACCGTGGTGCAGGCCAAGGGAACTGCACCTTCCTACCTGCAAGGTATGCTTAAACCCTTCCCGTCCGTCTCGATCGGCCTCGTCATGTCTTTGGGCCACCCAAACCGAACGTATGGTTGCTAAGGAAAACCTAATCCCGTCTTGGAACCTCAGTGGTGGAACAAACTTCCCATTGAAGGCGGGACAGCGGAGTCCCTGACAATCTTAAAAAAACGTCTGAAAACCTACCTCTGATAAGTATCTTAGTTAACCCTACCAACCCCACCACACAGATTTTGATTTTTTGAATAATAACATTGATTTTACTGGCTCTGACTTTGACAACTAATGGCTTCCATGAAGAAACAGCGCACTTATTATGTTTGTCAGTTGTTGGGTTTCCAAGACACCTTAAGAGGAATACACACATTGTACTCTGGGTAAGAGCGTCTGCTAAATAACCAAAATGCAAATGTATTCGTCGTTGTAAACGTCTTTCATCACCAAGTGTTTTGTGAAATATAATGAATGCATTGATTATTTTAACCCGACATTAGGCAAGGTGCAGGATGTAATCTGCTACAGTACATTACACTGTTTTCACATTAAGCAGAACTCTTACTGTACCCATAGTTGAATGAATTATTCCTATCCAATAAGCAAGTGTAAATAACGACGACTTTTACTGCAACTTATGTTTCCTGTCCAATTAAATCTAACCAAACCTCTGATAAAGAAATTAGAGTATTGTAAATGTAGGGGTCTTTTGTGGCTCAGTTTGATAGAGCCCAACACTACCATCCAACAGCTGTTTTACGTTCATAGAGAGAATTAGATAGAAAAATATATTTCCAACTACAACAGCATTATAAAGACACGTTCATAGAATGTAGAGTTGTCTGTGACAGGATCTGTATTCACCAACAATGTAGACTACAAAACTGCGGAGATACTAGATCAAAATGGAGGCACCGTTTGAGAAGGAAAAACACATGTTTAGGGCTGATGATTGGATGATATTCAACTATTTGATAGACAAGCTGCAGTCCACCTCCATAAAGAGCCTCTGCTTAAAGGGACAATGTGGAATCCTGCCCGTAGTTCATATTTCACACTGTAAAATAGTAGTGACGACATCAAATTAAAGGACACGTGGAATCACGTGGCACTGTGTCGAGAATCATCTTGAATCACGTGCAAGAATCTGGAGTCGCTTGAATGCTGTTCTGGGCAACGCCGCCTGTCAGCTCCGTGCATCATCCCTCGTGTATTCTATCCCCGTTCTGTCCTCACAGCTCAGCTCTGGTGTTGACCTGGATAGCCCTCTCCAAAAGGTTCTCCCTAAGGTGCTGTGTTGTGTTTCTCCTCGTGGCGTTGGGGATTTTCGTGTCTTACGGCACCCTTTACTGGAACCAGCCGAAACAGGCCGTCGCAGCTGTTCCAGAAGAACCGGACCAGTACCATGTGGCCTACCCGCGGGGGTACAAATTTGTCATGGACCAACCCGAGAAATGCCGGATGGGAAATCCGACTACGTTCCTGGTGTTGATGGTCCCCGTGGCCCCCGGTAACCATTCTTTATTTCCTCCCCACGTAGTTCATTTACGAGTGTAGCTTCTCAAACGGTGTGTGAGATGAACAACTTGTACATTTAAATGAACTACACACTGTTTTTCAAGACCAAACTTAGGGGGGAGGTCCTGTTTTAGTAGTACCATGAATTTTTGTTACAAGTTAAAGGGGAAAGTGTGTAATTTGCTGTTTCCTTCAAATCATTAACGTCAGCATTATTGGTAGCTAACCGCCTTGCCAGAGACACCATCCGCAAGACTTGGGGTAACGAGACCTTGGTACAAGGGAAGAAGGTTCAGACTTTCTTCGTCTTGGGTCTGCCTCGTGAACCGGGAGCCCAGGAGTTGCTGGAGGTTGGTTTCCGACTGTGCTCGTTCTCCTGCCGTGTGTCTTCCGTGTGTTGTGGGTTTACATACGGTTGCACATGTAGGGGACACGTCAACCGATCTCTGGTGTGAAACGCGTCTGCCAAAAGGATTTTATCTCTTGTTTCTCGCGCATTCCTATTTCGTTAGGTTACTGATGGCTACAAAACCGCCTTGGATCTTAGTAGATTGGTACAGTTGTTACGTTAAGACTCTTTAAGATTGTTTGCCTGCAGCAATAGACCGTGGCGTATCCTGACCAACTTAAATGAAAGCAAAGTAGTTTTTGTTAATAATGGATGCATGGATAGGTAGTAGGTAGTGATATTCAACAATAACAGGCTTATTTTGTCAAAACACTAAACCTACTAGGTCTCCAAATAACCCCCCCCCAGAAAACATAATTAAATAACTCAATAATGATCAGCCTCTGATTGGCCAATCCTGCAGAAAAACAACTGGTATCAGCCAATAGCAGTCCGGTGCATCCAAAGTAACTTTGAGTCTAACTTGATTGTGATCTTATTGAAAGCTTACTGAGGAGAGCAAGGTGCACAGTGACATCATCCAGAGCGACTTCATGGACACCTACAGCAACCTGACCATCAAGACCATGGTGACCCTTGAGTGGATCGTGAAGCGATGTCCTGAGGCCTCGTACATCATGAAGATTGACTCAGACATGTTCCTCAACGTGCAGAATCTCGTCGCCATGCTTCTCAAGCCCGAAACTCCCAGACAGAATTACATGACCGGCTTAGTGTGGTGGCACAGTCCGGTAATCCGAAACCCCAACCAGAAGTTCTTCATGCCTTATGAGGTTTTTGCCAATCCTGAGTATCCTCCGTACCCCCTGGGCTTGGGATACGTCATGTCCAAGGACCTCCCAAAGAAGATCCTGGAGGTGTCTCCACAGATCAAGGTGCGTGGGTTTTGGCACAGGTTTCTCTAGCCTTGGTGCGCGGTGACTCATCTAGCTCTCATAAAGTAAATAATTAATCGCCTAGACGCACACTGGTAATTGTCCGGCATTCCTCAAGTCATTCATTTATTCCCTAAAGGTATAATGTAATGTAACCTTTGTCATAATGTAGAAATAATAAAGCCATCCATCCCTCCTTCATCCACGCTTCCTCCTTTCTGCCCATCCATCCCGTTTCAGCCCATCTTCATTGAAGATGCTTATTTGGGGATGTGTCTGAAGCTTCTGGGCATCAAGCCCACAGATCCTCCCAGTGAGACCCTCTTCGATGTCAACCCCGTCTTCAGCTACGATCGCTGCAAACTAAGGCATGTGATCGCTGTGACGACCACGAGTGTGCAACAGCTGCTGAAGTACTGGCAGGACTACAGAATTCCCGGCCCACCGTGCTGAGAAGGTAATCGCTGTGGCAACACTTCCTGGACTCCCAAGTGTTGAGCCTTTGGGTGAAGAGGGCTCCGGTGCAATTAACTAAATTGTAGGCTTTGAGCACTCCTTTTGAGGTTTGCCTGGGCTAATACGGTTATCTCAGAAATGTGTGTGTGTGTGAATTCTTCCTTTATCGTTGCCTCCAAGAAAGAGTTGTTCACACCACATTAAGGTAAACGAATGACAGTCTGGGGCATGGATGTGTTAATGTCATTTGCATTTAGTTACAAAAACAATGACCTGTATCCTTATCCGCATTGAGTAACCAAGTTCTTGGCCACTTTGTAATGAATAAATCATGACTTATTTTAATAATAACAGTTTTGCTACATCTGACTTTATTTTACAGTGTGACAGTGTAGGTGTCTGTCTATTTGCCTCCATGAATGGACAGATACAGAGTACCAGTTTGTCTAGCCAGCATTGATTCCCTCAGGGGACTAGTATGGATAATATACTCTCCCCACTGTTTGTTGCTCAGTTGCAAGAAAATGTTTGAATTGCCTGCATAAATGGCCCCTAAGCTTCACTCTGTGCTTCATCATGACGAGTGTGATTTTAATTGCAAGGGCCACACATGTGCTTCTACATGTTTTCATTGATCAGACATAAGGAGCATAGCTTGGAAAGATTATATGAACCTCTTCGGTAATGACTTCTGCTAGTTAGACACGTGAGTTAGACATGACCGCCCTTAACAGTGTGTTGTCAATAACGTCCTCAAGGCACTGAATGTGATGTTAAGTGGATGTTGTTGTTGTTTTAAATGTTTTTAGGGAAAGCACACTGACATTGGCGACAGGTTAGACCTAAATCAGTTTTTAGAGAAGTATTGTTACGATTTGAATTTAAAGAAGGGGACTTAAATTTCATTTCTGGTGCTCAGTCTTCCTAAATTCTCAAAGTAGAATGTGTGTGTTAATGCCTCTAGGTGGCGCCATTTTACTAACATTAGTGAATACCTGTTTTCAATCAAATGTGTTTCAATGTACATTGAGTAAATTATGCAAAATACCCAGAGGGAAGGGGGGTGGTCTTTCTTGGACTGAATGTATTTATTTTCATATTGTGTCTGATAGGGCTAATTACATGTTTACATTTTTCGCATTGAAATGTGTTTGACGGTTGATTTGTGTCGTCTTTTCTACAAATGTACTACTTGATTACATTCCTTGGCGTTTTTAGTAATCATACAGATCCTTTTTGGACACTAAATCTATCCATACATTTGCGTTGCTTTTTAAATTCACTGTGTGTTCATTCATGTTTTGTAAGTGTGGGCTAGATAATTATTTCTTCAAGTAATTGGTTTAATGTGCCCTCGGTGTGTCTTAAAACTATGTAATGAGTGTATGATAGGTATGATTTGCTGGTATGATTTGCTGGTTCCTGGCCCAAAACGAGTAGCGTAACTGAACCGGTGTAAGAAAGGGTCATGCAGTTGTATCATACTGCCACCAGAGGGCAGAAAAACACAAAGTAACGATTATTATTTTGGCCACCCATACCCTGTGTATAGTTCACGTGTTTCAATGTGGGGAATATGATTGGAGAAAGAACAGAAGTGGAGTGGATGGGAAAGCTTGATGAGGCCAGGGTAGATGGGTCAATGTGCCTAAGAGGAGATTCTCTACCCCCACAAACTGAACAACCCTGGGCCAACAACATATGAACCACTCCACTCTGGTGAAGCTGAGGTCAATGTTCCCCGCCTCATGACAGTGAGTTCTTCACATGGAGGATACCAGCACGCCTGCACATTTGTAAGGCTCATTCCATTGATGCCTGCTGTTACGAAGACTTGCTCCTGTCTGGTTGATATCATCATCGCTGTCTCGGTTGATCGGCCGACTCTACTAACGGGAGGCTGATCAGACACATAGACGCACACACACACACACAGCAATCAAGCTGTGAAAACAAACACAGCCGTGGGTCACTCTGCTGTGCTCCTCTGTGACTGTGAATGTCATTGTGCGTGTTGCCATGGTTATCGTGACTACTATGCAGTAGAAGGATCCGGAACACAGAGAAGACAAGCGGGTTGCACATTCGGTTGACCTGGTGGAACAATCGTGAAGAAAAAGCTAACTTCTGACGCAAGGCGTCCGCCCTGCTTGGACTTGGAAAAAGCAAGGGAGTGATGGACTCCATGAACTGTTCCCCCTATTCGACAACCCCACCCTCGGGTCACCCCCAAACCAGCCTGCCCTCGCCATCTCTCGTTACTTGTTGTTAATTATTTATGCGGTGTTTGTGTGTGTGTGTGTGAGATAGAGAGTGACACATGCAGAGAGTGAGAGAATGTGATTTCCATCTGTCTATATAAATATGTCCGATCTATATTAGCACGAGACTGTTTATGGGTGTCACTTGTCTTCCGTGTCAGTGGTGAGAGAATGTGTTAGTTCCGCTGATCCAGGTGGCAAGATCAACATAATCATGCTATTAATACAGACAAGCACTGCTACAGCTACTGGCAAAGAATGAGGCACAGAGATAAAGGGGTGGTCAGAGGGAAAGAGAGAGAGAGGGGTGCACAGAGGGAAACAGAGATAGAGGGGTGTACAGAGGGAAAGAGAGATAGAGGGGTGGACAGAGGGAAAGAGAGATAGAGGGGTGTACAGAGGGAAAGAGAGATAGAGGGGTGTACAGAGAGAAAGTGAGATAGTGAAATCTCTGTTCCCCTTTGGTTCAACATCCCCAACTTCCCTAACACCCCCAGCGTGTTTATCATTCTCCTGAACAGCATCACTGGTCTGAATGTCATTTATATCTGACTCCTACATACTCCTATGTGACTATTACAGACACCGACATGACTCTTACAGGCTGCTATTATACTAAAACAAAAGTGTGTGTGTAAGTCAGAAAGGGGAGTGTGGATGTTCGGATGAACGGTCTCTATTAGTGCAAGTAAAAACTGGGAGTTTACTTATACACCAATCTACATTGATCTCATGAGAATGTAAACAATGTTGGTTCTGCTTGTAGTGCAACCAGGTGAGACTACAGCTACCACATCAACAGCGTCCCATTGGCTAGAGATCCTGAATGTCCGAGAGCCAATCCAGCGCTTGTTTGCTTTCCCGCTGTCAAACTCTGTTCCCCTTTTATTTCTTACACACCACACACACAGTACAACGGGTCTTCTATATCACCTGTCTGTTTCCACGTCAACCCACTAATTTTCACACTCATTTGGGTAAATGATGTTTCAAAGTTCACACTGTGCACTTTAACAACATGTTCCGTGGGGTAGGCTGTGCCTGCACATTGTTCAAGCCATTTTATTGTTGTCGACATTATATGTACATGAAAGCCATTGTACCTGTGCTTTCCTGTTACTAGCATTCGAGCCCTACTGAGGGTTGTTGCATAGGGACAGTATAGTTTTGCCTTATTGCTTAGTCATACTACATCTTACAATGCTCAGGTATCTCTATCCATATGACATCATACTACCATGACCTCCTTTCACATTATCCGGGGTCTCCTTCTATCCATATAACATCATAATATTATGACCTCCTTTCACATTATCCGGGGTCTCCTTCGATGCCTATGACATCATACTATTAAGACCTCCTTTCACATTATCCGGTTTCTCCTATGCATATGACATCATACTACTATAACCTCCCTTCACATTATCTGGTTAAATTCAGGAGTGTAACCTATTTATTTATATGGTGTAGACCTAGACTACAGCTTCCATCTAACTACAGTAGACATACACTATACTTTCCATCTAACTAAAATGGACTTACACTACAGTTTCCATCTTACTACAAGAGACATACGCTACAGCTTCCATCTTACTACAGTAGACACACACTACAGTTCCCACCTAACTGTATTTATAAAAGCAACCGCCTGTACAAATAGAAACATAAACAAGGCTGTCGAATATTGCAATGTAGTGTGTTTGCAGGTGTACACTCCAGATTGTGGGACGTGCACGCGCTACAGAGAGCGTCGCGCGCTCACAGCAGAACGCCCCTCCCACTTCGCCTTTAGCCTCTCGTCATTTATTGTATGCGCTGTTGTTATACGGTACGCGCCTGACCCAGGGCGCATAGTCTCGCAGTCTTCGGGACCTCAATTTACAAATGTTCTGCAGCGGATGTCTATAGCCTGCCGTTAAGGTGTACACATCACAAGTGTCGGCTATTAAAGAGATTTGGGGGAAACCTTTCGACTTGCCTCCAAGACAGGTCGACACAGGGGGAGACATTTGAGTGTTTCTGGGGGACTTTGGTTCATTTGTTCAGGTAGGTGTATTTTGCACACATGTACTAATACTTTGTGGGTGTAACGTTGAGTCTGTGAAATAGGCTACACAAATGAACTGGCCGGTGCACTTGTGAATTAACGCAATCACTTCTCAGGTTGCTCAATGTTCCGGAGGGCACCTCGAACGGTGTTCACCCCTCCAGCAAGTCATGGCTTGGGGAAGTTATGAGAGTAGTTTCACTGCTTAAAACACTCAATAAGCGGAGTTCTCTTGCTATTTGTCTAAAAGCTCTCTGTTTATAAAACATTTGAAGAGGTGAGTTTTGTGCTCGGTGTGTATCTACACAATTCGGGCTGGCTCGTGTATTTGCGTATAAATCAAGAATTAGTATTTTTTTGAAGCCGCGACAGCCGATGGTCCTATAGGTAACGTTTGTCTTGCAACACCGTTCAATCTCCTTTAAGGGGCTTACTCATCTAAGCGAAACGGCAGAACACTTTTAAAGATGGTCATTGTGAAATTATAATATGATCTGTTACATTTGTGCGTCAACAAATTCTTTACCGTGTGTTTCATTGGGTCGTGATTCCAGATTCTTCTATTTGCGCGGCGAAAGACCCTCACGCAGTCATTATCGAGACAGATACTGGTTGTTTGAGGTTAACCAGAAGAGTTTAAGATATGTTGCTTAATGCAGCTGTTAATCCTGTGTTCATGCGTTTGTTTGAGTCAAAGTCTTACTATTGTATTGGAGCTTGTTATCATTTGACCAATGGGTTGTCATGTCAGTTATTTGATGCTTAATTAAACTTGGATCCATTTATTTTAAAGATACACAATTAAACGCAGACCTATTAGCTGCTTTGTAGACTAATTGTCGTTACATTTTTTTAAACTTAATATGGATTGTCCTATATCAATATACTGATAATAGCAAGGTCATATAATTTACATTGTCCAATTACTGTAGTTGTAAGATAAGCACATTGGCGCTTTTGAGGAACATGCTCCTCGACTAGTCAATTTCGGTATTAAACGGCCTCATGTTAATTCCACTGGAGATTTAATAAGGCATAATGATGAAAATCTGCATTTCTGTGGGCACCTAAACAAACTCTCGGAGCCTGTGAAGTGCGAGGCTGGGAAAAGCAAAGAGCGATGTTGAGAACAAGGCGGGGGAAGACGCGAGAGGTACGAGGGGAAAAAAGCAGACATTCCTGACTCGGTGCCTCAGCAATTTAATTAAGGAGCGTGTACGATGCAGACACACGCGCACAAACACACACGTTGGCCAGGGCCACTCTGAGGTGAAGGCTTAATCCCCCCCTTGGTTTCGGACTAATCCCAGGGGTCAGATAATAAATATGTGGGTCATGCCACCATGGCAACTAAACAGGGGAGAGCCCCGAAGGAGCGTTCCACAATCAAAGAGTTAATCACCCCGTGAGGGAAGTTAAGAGGTACAAGGTGAAGAGGATTCCGGTTGATGTGTGGCTGTGTACGAATGTGTGTGTGTGTGTTAATCCAAGAAATCGGTCTGAGTGGTCTAGACCGGTTATTACGGAGAGAGAGAGAGGTGAGAGTTTGTGCGTGGGTTTAGTGTTACCCACAACAGCACCTGCAGCTGGACATCTCTGCTAGTCAGGCTTGACGGGGCCCTGAGGTGATCTGGTGGAATCTTCTCCCCCTGCACCAGCTTCTTAAGGCTTCCCCCTTGTCAGAGACCGGCGAGGAATGTCTCTCGCTCTGGTCTCGTTCTCCCTTCCTTTTTCGTAATTCCTCAGCTTTTTCCCTCTCACATTTTCTCTCGGCCCTCCGCACTCCCCCAAGGCAGGAAGTCCCTTCTCAGTCTCCAGTCTCTGGTTCATGTGGAAGCGTTTAGTGAGGTTGTCACCGTGTGTGATAAACCAGATGCCCAGTCAGCGTGGCCTTCCCTCAAGTCCGTAGAAATCGTCTCAGTGGTTAAAATCTCCACTTTTTAACCTGTCGGGCAACACCTTGATGTCACGTTGCATTTTTAGAAAGGACGATATAACCCTTGCAGGAACCCTGTTGAATGTGGCCGAAGACGTTAGCTATACATTTCCGCCAAGGTGATTGTTTTTATTTCGCAGAGTAAAGCGGTTTAGGTGTATGCTCTTCTGTGTTGCGCCTCCCTAAAAGCTCCCCCTTCATCTTCGGAGTGTGTTGGGTAAATGTGGAGGTCCAGTGGCCATTCATAGAGTGTGACACATATAGCCTCCTCTTAAATTAGTTATCATACAGCCTGAAGAGTGGAGCTGCTGGTCACACAAACAAACGCACACACGTTACATCTAACCTCTTAAGTCTTAATCTTTGGAATAATAACTTTATTCCTAGTCATGCTGTCATAGTGACTGTAGTTAATGCCTAGTCCCGCTGTCTTGGTGACTGTAGTTATGGCCTAGTCATGCTATCATGGTTACTCCTAGTCATGCTGTCATGGTTACTCCTAGTCATGCTGTCATGGTGACTGTAGCTATGGCCTAGTCAGTCCGGGCCCTAACCCTTTGATTGGGGGGCGACCCCCCAGTGGTCCGGGGCCCTAAGCGGCCGTTTGTGTTGTTTATACAGGCTCTTGGGATGTCCTCTCAAGTAGATGCTCTCTCTCTCTCTCCCTGTCTCTCTTTCTCTCTCTCTCTCCCTGTCTCTCTTTCTCTCTCTCTCTCCCTGTCTCTCTTTCTCTCTCTCTCTCCCTGTCTCTCTTTCTCTCTCTCCCTGTCTCTCTCTAGCAGACAGGCTGCTACCAAGAAGCAATGGGCTTCACAATGTCCCAGACCCTCTACCCATATAATGAGCTACCTGCTTCCTCCCCCCTCCTCCCCCCGGGGTGGCAGGCAGCTTTCGGGGTCAGAGGTCAGAGAAGTGGCCGCCAGAGCAGCCAGTTACAACACACGACAGCTCAGGGAACTGACGATGCGGAAGGGCCAGGGTTTAGGAGTGTGTGTGAGTGTTAGGGGGCACAGAGGAGTTTTGGCAGGGAAAAGGGCTGTGTTTGTGCGCATGTGTGTGTCAGCATGTACAGATCCCTCATGATACTGTCCCAGCCACCCTCACTGGTTGTTTTCTGATCCCTCATGATACTGTACCAGCCACCCTCACTGGTTGTTTTCTGATCCCTCATGATACTGTCCCAGCCACCCTCACTGGTTGTTTTCTGATTCCTCATGATACTGTCCCAGCCACCCTCACTGGTTGTTTTCTGATACCTCATGATACTGTACCAGCCACCCTCACTGGTTGTTTTCTGATACCTCATGATACCGTCCCGGCCACCTTCAGATGGCCCGGTGGCTTGCAGATCCTGCAGTGTTGTACATAGACCAGGCTGTTGACAGATGAGAGCTGAAGCCACTTAAAGTGAAGGAGAACAGATCAAAAGTTAAGCAGCAACGGCATTTCGTACACGACGGGAGAGGGGAGCGATTC
>JACXGK010002417.1:34577-37077 GCA_016801125.1 Novumbra hubbsi | reverse complement strand
GTGTTTTGATGGATGGTTTGACAAAACAGATGTTGTGAAAAGCATAAGGGAATGAGAATGGTCCGGTGTTGTTGTTATATGAGTGAAGAAGGGATTAGCGACATTAATGTGTGTGTGTGTGTCATCAATGTCAACGAAAGTGTTTTCAATGTGAAGCATATTGATTCGATAATTGGTGTGAAATTGGGGTCAGGAATGTACTAAAGACATGATAGCAGCGCTGCTCAAGCCGATCCTTCCCAATATCCTCTCACACGGTATTCAATCGAAGGTTCTGATGACAAAGGACGACAGTCTTTGCAAAAAGCTTTACAAGCCCACTATTAACAGGGTCCGCCACGGTGTGGAGGGGAGAGGCGCCCCCGTAGTCCCAGCCCCATCGAAGCACCTTCAGACAGGTTTTTTATTGCTGTACCCTGGCTCTAAGAAATAGGTTCGGGCTTTAAGCTCACCTTTTTATGACAAGTGCTCATATCTGGTATGTAGCAGGACCCCCTTGGGGTTGATGTATAAGAAAGAAGAAAATAGAATGACTGACAATACCAGAAGCTATTGTTCTCGGTGTCGCGAAAGAAGAATTCCGAAACTATTTCGGCGAGCCAGTTTGCTGATTGGGTAATTCAACCTGGGTGTAACTGCCCTATTGCAGGCAGACCCCACGAGGCCTAACGCGTAGGTTGGATCTAGGTTTTATTGTGACAGTTGATTCCAAGTCGACAAGGGCATAGTAGAGAATGAAAGAAACTAGAGTAGAAAACATGTCTATCCTTATTGCGTCGGTTCCTTGTCATGTGTTCTCAGTGTTGACCAATCGGAAGCTTTGTTTAAATTTTGTGGTTTGTATGAAGGAATTTGTTTTTGCCTTGAGTTTTGTGTGCTAGGTACATTCATTTTGTCTTCATTTATATACTTCTCAACTTTATCTTTTCTCTCTCACTACCACTCTCTTTCTTGTCTTTCTCCTCTTTATTCTCTCTTCCCTCTATCTTTACCTCTCTCCGCTATTCTTTCTTTCTCTCCCCTTTATCTTTACCTCTCTCTCCTCTCTTGTCCTACTAGGGGGACCACTTTTTATAGGGCGTTTTTGTCACAGTGAGAGATGGCCCCCAATGCACTCTGGGAAACTCAATCCCGCCACAGCTGTGTGTACCAGGACACATGGGCGGCTCTGAACTTATTCAAGGGGAAGCCAAATCTTTCCGTTCGATAGACACAGATCTCTACAAAATGCAAGACGAGAGACAAATGTGGAATTGCTTTGGGAATTTCCCCCAGAAGAATATGCTTTAATTTTCCTTAAATAGTTTAATTTCAGTAATGCCATTTCAAAACATCTTGAGTGTGTTGTTACTGTAGACATGCTACATGGTATCCAATTGCCTTTTTGCCCTGTCCCTTTTCATGGAGTTTATGTCCGTCAGACCAACGTGTTGACAAGCTGATCATCATTCAGAGCTGTGTGGTTCAAAAGTCCTCACAGGGAAACAGAACATCAAAACAATATAAGGATGAATGAAAGAAGTGGGAAAATCAGAATCCCTCTATACTTTCATCCTTCCATTCATCCATCTTTTCATTCCTCTATCTCTCTCTTTTTCTGCGACCTGACTTCTCCTTTTCTGACTTCCTGTCTTCGTTTAACCTCCATACTCTCTCAGGTCTGTCATGGCTCTGTTACATGGACAAACACGCAGCTCCGGATCCCAAACGGGCCCAAGCCCGCGTCCTCATTGGCACCCTGTTCCCTGTCTAGTGCCCTGCATTTGACCACGGCCCTGGGCTTTGCTACATCGGGAACGGGGTGGTGTTTTGAACACATCCAACGTGTGCCTTTCTGTCCCCGGACAAAGGTCTTATTCAAAGGAGCACCTCCTCCTCCCCCTCGCCGGGCTGCCTGTGACCTCTGACCCCCAAGCAGTTCCTTGCCTCGCCTGTGTCATAATGTTTGGCTGATGACTTCACTGATGTGTCTATGTGTGTGTGCATGGTTGTGTGTGTGTGGCCATTTCCTGGTGTGTAACCCGACAGAGCGTTACGGCAGGCCCTTTCGCCGGTGTGTATTCGCCACAGCAGTGTTTTCACACTCGTTGTGATGTCACACTCGTTGTCCTGTCTGCACCAATAACGTTCAGGTATGCGCGTGACACCTCGTTCCGGTTTGCATTCCAACGACGACCGTGGGCATGGCGCGGGGCTTGGCACTTCTCGACCGCGCGGGCAGTGGGTCGCTTGGCCCCGGGTGGCAAACAGGGTGCCAGTCACTCTGGGGAAACACAGGCCTCCGCTATGCAGCTTCAATGTAAAACAAATAGAAAGTACGGTTGAACAGCCCACGGCATCACCGATATGTTCTGGCTTGTTATCCGATGTGACAGGGAGAAAATGTATGGAAGAATTATGCTAATCAGTCTACTTCCAACCTTACACCCCCTCTACCTTTCACGGATTCTTTGGAGCCCCCCCCCCCCCCCCCCCCCCCCCCCCCCCCCCCCCCCCCCCC
>JACXGK010002417.1:6888-34477 GCA_016801125.1 Novumbra hubbsi | reverse complement strand
AACATCTCAGGTTTCTGCCACAAAGAGGGGAGGGAGGTAGTCATTGGTTAGAAAAAAAAGTTGAGAACAAGAATGTACATCCTTGTGGTGTGTGTGTGTGTGTGTACGCACGCGTGTGTAAGTACTGCACACTTACACACGCATATACACATAAGCCAACCTAAGCGAAGACGGCAACACAACCGAAGAAACCTGAAATCACACCTCTGCTTCCCCCACACGGGAATAACCTTAAAAACAATAAACTACCTTTCTGTAAGGGAATGTCTTTACACCCTCGCATGTCCAGAAGGAGTAACCCTTTAGGACTCACTATGACAGTGCTGGGACCGTCAGCGTTGTCCAACAGCGCTGTCCAACAGCGTTGTCCAAGCCCGGCTGGTTGCTCTTCTGGTTTTCCGTGAAGCACGACAGAAGTATTTGGACTTGCCGATAAGGCTCCTACTTCCTTGACTCGTCAAGCCTGCACTGAGCCTCTCGTGAACACCCCTAGTCATTACTGCGTGTCCAGTGAATCCCTGTGTGTTTATCTAGGGAACGAAAATGGAAACTCCATGTATGCTTCAGATGTGCTCTACCTGATTACTTCTCCCGGTCCTTAATGCTCGGTCAGAGAAGGCAGGCGATGGGACATATTATTTGCACGCGCCTGATTGGCTGACTGGTCCCTTTACCCAGTTATTAGATCACATGTGTAAGTTCCCAAAACTAGCCCAGAGGTTTTATCCCAGCTGAATAGGCTAAAACCCCAAACGGCTCCCAATCGCGAACACCATTACTATATATGTCACAGTTTCCGGCAGTTTTTGCAACCCCCATTGTGTAAATTAAATTAACCGCCAACACATGCCGTCAGGCTCCTCCACGGACAGCCCTAAACACAGGACCCCATGTGGTTTCCTGTGGCCCTATGGAATGGCATCACTGTTGACCCGTGCGGTCGGATGGAGTCGCTCCATCAGACCATGACTACGTTGGCGGTTTCCCTCTGAGAATCTGATCTAGGAT
This sequence comes from Novumbra hubbsi, assembly GCA_016801125.1. NCBI lineage: Eukaryota > Metazoa > Chordata > Actinopteri > Esociformes > Umbridae > Novumbra > Novumbra hubbsi. The sequence goes on along the minus strand of JACXGK010002417.1, from coordinate 33,469 downwards.
CAGATTGACCTTCTCCCTCTGATAGTTAAAAGGGTCGAGGCTTAGCGGGGAGCTGGCCCCGCCTCTATGGTTGCATGGCAACAAGGATTTCAAATCGTCACCTTCCATGATCAGGGCCCTTATGGCTGTAACGCACACACACGCGTACACACACACACTTCCCTGCACTCAACTCAGACATGTTTATTATCACAAGCCGAATACCTCCTGAGGTGTAAAGGGAATCTGGTGAGGCTTTAGGATTTCAACACACCGACCCAAACGTGCGGACACGCACACACACACACACAGACATAAACAGACACACACACTTGTGTGTAGGGTAAATACACATGCTGACTGCATCAAAATGGCCCATTTACCTACGGTGGCCTAGTGTGACCACATGTATGCGAGACGGATACGGTGCTATATGCAGACAGGCCATCTGTACCTGTCGCTGGTCCGGGGTTGTGGGTTTCTCTTTCTGTGTCTCCCAGTGGATACTTCCATTAAAGATCGGCAAACGGACACGTAAATTAGAAAAGGCGGATAAACTGTCACGCAAACATAAAAAGTATCTGTTCACAGAATTTCTTCGGGGTTCATGGGCCGGAGACCCCACCATAAACACACACCACACACCCCCCCACACACCCCCCCACACACTCACCCCACCTCTTAGCCTATGGGTGGCCTGAGACAGATCCTCCTCAACCAGGGGAATGAATGTAGCTTTTTAGCGTGTGTTTGAATTCAACCGTCTTGAAGGCGCTGTGTGTTCGACGGGGCCGGGGTTGAGCAGGAATAGGATGTTCTGTTGTGGTCTCCGTGGGGTCAGGGTTCAGAGGAACAGAGTGGAGATACCGACTGAGTTCACAGGGGCTGGGTTAATGTTTCTGTCTGTACCGGTGTGTTGAGGTGCATTGAGGTTTGGTCTTCATTTTCAGACACACTTACATGTCCTTCTTTTTCTTTGTTTTCCAGCATTTGACACCAAAGGGCTCCAGCACAATGCGATACTTCCTCTTCCTCGTCTTCTTCCTCTTCTACTCCTCTTCCTCCGTACTCTCCATCCCTGACTGCCCGGAGGACTGCTCCTGTCAAGACGAAGGCACTATATTCTGTCTCCAGCGTCGGTCCAGTTTCCCCCGCAACCTACCTACATCTGTCAAACAACTCTATGTCTTCCGGAACGACATTGATACCTTAGCTGATGATGACTTCACAGGTAGGTGACCGGCAAGATAAAAGCTTTCAATCGAAGGTCTGTGTGGGGAAAAACGTGGTTGACCGTAAGCCAGCAATCAGAGGGGATCCGGGCATGCCAAATGTCACCCTTGTGCCATTGAACAAGGCTTCTAACCCATTAACTTTTCTTCAGACTTGGGAGAACTGAAGATGCTGGATTTGTCACAAAACCAACTCACCGAGGTGCCCGATGGAGTCTTCGGACCTCTGGCTTCTCTTCAGAATCTAGACTTGTCCTCTAACCACATCACCCACATCACCAAGGATAGCTTCTCTGGATTGGTGCATCTCGAGCGGCTGTATCTCCACGACAACCTCATCAGGAGCATCCAAACGGAGGCTTTCGAAGGTTTAGAGGGTCTTCTGGAACTAAAGCTCCAGGGAAACCAGCTGACCCAGCTACCGACGCTCCGCCTACCGTCGCTTCTCCTCCTCGATCTCAGCTTCAACTCCCTTCCCGACTTGGGTCCCCAAGACCTCCGGACACCCCATCTCGAGTCGCTCAAGGTTGTCTCTTTGGGGCTCACCACTTTGGACTCTGACCTAATGACCTCCATGGGTAACCTGCACGACCTGGATGTGTCTAAGAACCAGCTGGAAAGAATACCCGAGGCCCTGAAGAACATCCGGGGACTTATCAGACTCAACCTGTCCGCCAACCCCATAATGGAGCTCAGAAATGAGGACTTCCAGGTATGTCATTATTATATTATTGTAATACCTCTGCATTAATGCATATGTTCTATAAAGATACCACCTACAGCGACAATCTTCTATTCGTATCCGTTCATACGTTCATATGTATCCATCTTCCCTTCTAGACTATGGTGGGTCTCCAGGATCTGGATCTCAGTGGGTTGAAACTCCAGGGTTTACCCCACGGTTTTCTCCAGCTCTTCCCCAAGCTGGGCCACCTCACGGTGGCCGGGAACCCCTTTAACTGCCTCTGTCCTCTGGCTTGGTTCCCCGTCTGGCTGAAGGAGAACAATGTGAATCTTCGACTCGCCGAAGAAACCCGGTGCCACTTCCCCCCGTTGCATGCCGGCAAGGTTCCGTCAAAACCCTGTTTACCGTTCCGTCGATTATTAGTTCAGCATTTCTTCATTCAGATCAAATGAATGCACAACACAAATTCACCTTCTCTTTCGTTTTAGGAGCTGGCGCAGTTAGAGCATCGCGACTTCGGCTGTGCGCCGACAACCACGGCGAGTGTTTCAAGGGGCGAAAGCACCTCAGCGGCCCCCATGCAGACCACGTCTCTAAGCACCACTCGCACGAACGACATACCCCCAGCGCCGCCCCTGCCTAGCGACGGTCCATCTTCCGCCGGGACAGACATCGAGAGCCGCCCACCCGCCCCGCCTCTAGCTTGGCCGACTTCCGCTTCCGGGGACCAGGAGGACCGGGGTCACATCTGCCCCCCGAACATCTGCCTCAACGGGGGTACCTGCCGCTTCGAGCCCCCGGGCCAGCTCGGGTGTCTTTGCCTCAGGGGAACCACGGGCCACTTCTGCGAGAACCTGTCCAACCGCAAGCCGCCTCCCCGCCAACCGACCTCCCCCGAGGAGTCGGCCTCCGTGGTCGCCCCGGTTTTGACCTCCGCCAGGGACGATATCAGTTCCCTCCTGGTGACCTCCACGTCCATCCTCGTTGACCTCCACAGCTTTATGAAGACGCGGCCGCACATCCGTGGGATCAAACTGACCTATCGCAACCTCTCGGGTCCCGACCAACGTCCCATGCACCTCAACGTGCCCGCCTCCTACCCAGAGTACACCCTCCGGGGGCTGCGGCCCAACTCCACGTACTCCGTGTGCGCCAGCCCAGAGGAGGAGAGGGCAAACGGGGGCGGCGGCGGGGCCGAAGGTGGGTCGTGCATGGAGGCCCGCACGGACGGCAGTCCCCAGGCCTCGTCCCTGGGGCCCCGGGTGGACGACCAGAGCCGCCTATCCCACACTCTCATCCCAGCCTTGGCGGCCTTCGCCCTGGTCATGGGCGTGGCCGCGGTGGCTGGGCTGGTGCTCTTCCTCAGGAGGAGGCGGTCTACGGAGGCCCACGGGGAGCTGGAGGGGGTCGAACCCGGGCCTATGGAACTGGAGGGTGTTAAGATTTGTCTTGAGAACGGCGGCGGGGGCACCCATCCCCGCAAGGGAGCGGCTATCGCCCCCTGTCACACCACCATCCCAACCCAGCCACAAAATGGTGGAACGTCACATCCCCAGAATGGTGCTTTTGAATATGAGGTTCCTCTCCTGCAGGGGCAGGGACATGTTCCGTCCAATAACAACGTGGCAACCTTGAATCCATCGTATTTTTAGAAAGTTCTGTCTATTAACTTCTATGGATTTCTTAATATTTCTCAATGAGACTAAATGCACTTGTGACATTCAGCGCTGTGGAACAGAATGTCCCCGTAGAGGAATACAGAATGCTCAGTTCTCCATGCCAGTGGGTGCGGAGACATTATCTCTGTGGGACGGCAAACGGTTTTAAAGTATTTAAACGTAAAGTGCAATCGGCACATCGAGTCCCGTCTCATAACGGGACTGATGATGGAAGTGCCTTCTCGCATTGACACGACTGTTATAGTGCTTTTACATTTGCAGCGTTGACGTCGTTCCGAGAGCTGCAATCACATTGCTGGACTGGTGGGCGGGGTTGAAGGGGGTTGCGTGCTCCATGGACTCACTAATTCAGCACCTCCTGGAAGGAGTGCGCTTTGTCGGATTCTGTCCACTTTCGATCCATGCCTACAATCTCGCAGGTGTTATACTTCAGAAGCGTCCCCCCCCCGCGACCAACGACATTTTGCACTGAGGAAAAGCTGAGGTATTAACAGGCATGGCTCTGAGTTGGTACTATGAGAAAAGTAAGTATAGCTTAAGACATTATCCACTTGCTGTGAAAAACACTTGGACTATGGAAAGACAACTGACTAGAAGAGTGCCTGCGATCTGCTTCCTTATATGCAGTTAAGTGCCTGACTTATCACCTGGATTCAATGGACGCGGGTCACAAGTTGTATACTTTATAGGGAACGGGGCGCTGGTTAGGACGTGGACTTTTGTCCTGTCTGTAGTGGTCAGTAGTTGTGATGGACACTGTGGGGGTTGTTTGTTGGAAAAAATTCATGTGTTTTTGTAATGTTTTTTTGTACATATTTTTTACTGTGGCTCAAAAGCTGTTTTTTTTGTGTTGTTTACGTCAAACGTGTTGATGCTGAATAGGATTAATGCGACATAGGGACAGTTTTGTGGCAGTTCATTAAAAAGCTGAACAGCCTCATTTGCTTTCATATATTAGTATTTTTATTGACTGAACTGAGATTTAATTAACCCCAATTTCTTTCCCCCCGAAACGTAAAATATTTATCAAGTTAAAATGCCTGAACTGTTAACCAAGTTGAACACAAGCTTGTGGCGATGTGTCCCGACATCAGACGAGGCAGAATTGGCCAAGACTTTGTGAAAACCGCTGAGGGACAGGGCCTGGGGAAATGTGACCACTCAGAGCTATGGGTGCGATGAATAACCACCCATGACATCAACATTATGGTTTCAAACCATGTTTAGAGGCTGTGAGAGTGTCGGTTTACATTTGTTTAAAAAAGTTGTGTAAAATTTGCTTCTAGTTCCAATTGGGCACAACAGTCAATCTAAGCTAACAAAAGTTACACTCAGTTGAGAACTAACATGAATTTAGAGGGCATTTATTGTTTTTCATACGGCGAAAAGGGCAAGCTGCCAAACTACAATAGATAAAGCTACACACGGACCAGGTCACCATAGTGTGGGTCCTGAAGGAGACCCTATTACCTCGTAACTGTACGGGCCGTGGTCAAACCGAGTGTCCCATTGTGAATGCATCCCCGGGCTCTTGTTGGATGCTTGGAAAGCCTAGGATTCGAGGACTCGAGAGACATTTACCCTATGTGTCACAGAGGGGGAAACCGGTCCTTTCCACGAACCTTCCAGTTACTTCGGCGATGATGGTAGTTGTTTATTGTTTGGTCCCACCCTTTCTATTTTATCAGTCCTTTTTCCCCCCATCTTTCATTGTCTCTCTAACCCGGGGTTTTTCTGGTGTTGGTCGGTCACTTTCAACTTTCTCTCTCCTTCTGCCTCCCTCTTTTCTCTCTCTGCCTCCCTCTTTTCTCTCGGTGACCTTTCCCTTCGCCTCGGTGGGTCGGTGAGGTAGCTGGCAGTGTTTTGGGGGGTTGTTGCCATTGCCTGCAGCCGACCATAACAAGAAAGATTCCGAAAGCATTTCTCACGGCTAGGATATATTTACCGGTACTTTCTGGTACTCTTAAGGGGTTGTATTGTGTCACCGTTAACTTTTGTTATTTTTCCTTTCCTGACCTCTGTCTGCTGTCTCTTTCTTTCCCCTACTCTCTCTCTCTTAGAGTTTGTCGAAAGGAGGAAAGGCCTTTTTCAATGAAACCCAAAAGCAATAGTGTTGGTTCAACAGCTTTAAAATTATGTGATTGACTATTTTAATCCATGGTAAATAGAGGTGATTTTACCACCATTCCTGCTTTGCCACTTCATTGTATTCTAATGCCTGTGTTTCCTTGCTCTCAATCGTCCAACAGGATCCAAGAATCATGTGCTCATAGATCATTAAAAGCTTAACTGGAAGAAGTCTTATAAAGCATGAAAAACCAGAAATGTTTGAAATATGATCCCATATTTATCTTGGGAAAGCCCTATGCCTTATTCATTTTGGTGTGGTTTTATTTTTGTATAAAAATGCAAATGTTTTTGATATTAATGTGTAAAAGAAAATTAAAGAATGTTGGAAAAAGTCAAGCAAATCTGTTTTTATGTTATACGGACAGAAATGAGGCTTTATAAAATGTCTTCTAGAATTCTCATTTCATATATCATACCCTGATGTAATACATACTAGTTGCCTCATATTAGTAGACTGTGCAGAGGATGCCGAGGACTTGGTAACATGACCTGATTACCAGAAGTACACTAATTACCTGATTACCAGAGGTACACTAAATACCTGATTACCAAAAGTATACTAATGACCTGATTACCAGAGGTACACTAATTACCTGATGACCAGAGGTACACTAATTACCTGATTACCAAAAGTATATTAATGACCAAATTACCAGAAATTTACTAATTACCTGTTTACCAGAATTATACTAATTAACTGATTACCAGAGGTATACTAATTAACTGATTACCAGAAGTACATTAATGACCTGATTACCAAAAGTATACTAATTACCTGATTACCAGAGGTACACTAATTACCTGATTACCAGAAGTATACTAATGACCAAATTACCAGAAATATACTAATTACCTGATTACCAAAAGTATACTAATGACCTGATTACCAGAGGTACACTAATTACCTGATGACCAGAGGTACACTAATTACCTGATTACCAAAAGTATATTAATGACCAAATTACCAGAAATATACTAATTACCTGTTTACCAGAATTATACTAATTAACTGATTACCAGAGGTATACTAATTAACTGATTACCAGAAGTACATTAATGACCTGATTACCAAAAGTATACTAATTACCTGATTACCAGAGGTACACTAATTACCTGATTACCAGAAGTATACTAATGACCAAATACCCAGAAATATACTAATTACCTGTTTACCAGAATTATACGAATTAACTGATTACCAGAAGTACGCTTATTACCTGATTACCAGAAGTATGCTAATAATTGAATTAACAGAAATATACTAATGGCCAGATTACCAGACGTATACTAATTACCTGATTACAAGAGGTATATTAATTACCCTATTACAAGAGGTATACTAATAACCCGATTACCAGAAATAAACAAATGACCCGATTACCAGAAATATACTAATGACATAATGACCTGGAGCAGCAGGCGTGAGTCTTCCCTAGTGACTGGGAGGAAAAACCTCCAGATTTGTATTGCCAGATTATTGCACCGGCACACACACAGAGTGCCGGTGCCGGTCTTTCAGCACATGAACAAACAACATTTGATCTCTTCCAGATGAAACAAGGTTCCAATAACACAAAGTAAAGGCCCTATACGCAATGTACACACACACACACACACATGCACACACAACCACTGAGCAAGAATATGGTTTACAATGATCATTTCATAATTAAAATATTTACTCAGTACTGAGCTCAAAGGCATGTTTTTGTTGCATATTGGGTGTGGGGGGAATTGTTGCAGGTAGTCTTGACAACCAACCCTAAGGGAAGTCCATTTCAAGTCATCATATCTCCTATTCAGATGTCGTGCGAAACAGTATATTGATGTAATTTATTATTTATATTCACACCAAGATTTGAGTCATTTCGATGATTTTCTAACAAAACAGTTTAGCTAGCTCATGCTAATTGTCTGCTCGTGACAACCCTGATAGCTAGTTTCAGAAGAAGCCACTGTCGCCTGGAGCGAATTGATAATGTAAACTTGAGCCGTGATTACTTCAGCTAGTTACGATGACAGACCATTCACCACACCGACGGCTTTAGGCAGACATCACAGGTCTCCTGACACAAGGCACTTGGTGGTGATATGAACTTTTTTCTGGCTTGTTGACTTTTCCCATGGACAGCGACTGAACCCCAAATGACCAGAACTGGAACGAATAAAGATCTTGTATTTTCCCTTAATCCCTCAAGTCGGTTTGGCGAGTGGAAAATAATGACCTCAACTTAACAGAAATTGGATTCTTATTAATGAGTGTCCATGTGGTGGTGTCGGGGAGAGGGCTGCGGCCTATGAGGTTTGGAAAACATACACACACACACCAATTATATTTGTGAGTGTGACTCTCTCCTGCCCTACTTAGGTTTTCGTTCTGTATCTCCATGGAAGCATTAAACAATTGATAGAAACAAAACTTCCCAGTCTCTCTTTTCCAAACGGGATTCGTGAATAAATGAGTGATGTATTTGCTCTGCATTCTGGCACAAGCTTTAACCGCAGATTGACGGTCAACTTTCCCTGTCCCATTCCCTAACATAAACAGTTAGGAGACAGAAAGAGAAATTAGCCTTAAATCAGCACCTTGAGACGACTGTATTTTGAACCAGCAACTTTTTCTAAACATCACTTCAGTATACAGATGGATTCCTCTGGTGTGGCCCTTTGAGTTACTATTCGTGAGAGTACTGAACGTCACACTGTGATTCACAATATGGATTCTCGGTCGAGTACCTCGTCGGTACTCGACCCCGGCTGGTAATGGGTTCCGTGTTCTTTGAGGAGGAAAGGAAACTCTTAAACAAAGGGGCATCACAGCAGACCACCAAATGTATTCGGACGCCGTGACACTGAATCTCCCTATCATAAACACCCTGGAGAAAGGTCCCTCGGGATTGGTGGACCTGTTTTCAATGTTGGATTGACGGATTAGTTAAATGTGGGTGTTTAAGTTGTGACATAAAGAGGGAGGAGGGAAGGTGGTGAGTGAAGGAAACACACAGGCAGTAGCTTTGTCGACAGAGACCTTGGTGGTTGTTGAGCTGGAGCATTGTGTAGTGCAGAGGGGTCAAGCATCACAGGGGTCAAGCATCAGAGGGGTCAAGCATCATAGGGAAACCCAATAGCTTGCAAACGTCTACAAGCCCCCACTGTGTAACCGCATAGGGTTTGACTTGGGTATGGTCCGGAAAGCATTGTTGAGCTCCTGTGCCTAGACATAAACAGTAAGCACAGTAAAACCTACTTTGGTCCAGGTCGAGCCAGGTCAAGACCTAAGACATTTCAATGATGTTATATATTCAGGGCCTCGGTTCCAACTCTCCGTGTTCAAAACTCTGGCCTCTTCAGAGAACGCCCTCACTTCCCGAGCCTGACAGTTCTGCCAACGCAAAGCTCACTTTAAACAGCCAGAGGGCACTTTCTGACCCCTCACCCCATACATGACCGTTGACCCCTGTGGAATGGGTTGTGTAGTGTTCAACCACAAACACTCTTTATATACCCTCTTGCAGGGATAGAACGGGGGGGGGCAGTTGGAAGTGTTTAGTTATTTTGGGAACTCACTGCCTTGTCCCAACTTCCTGGCTATTAGCTGACTAGTCGTCCCACTTCTCACCCCCATCAAACCATCACACACCCGAAGTCTTACCTCCCTCCCTTCAGGAACTGCCTGGAGAACCTTCAGGGTTTTCCTACCTGGCTTCAAATAGATGGCAATTGACTTAGTACATTTCCACCCCCCATGAAGGCAACGTGCCTGGGTTTTATTGGTTGTTCTTATTGGCATATGTCGTGGACGAATGCGAGACAGGTTTAGACCTGCCCTTTATGTCCCACAAACTCAGGGGGAGTGAAGGAATGAATGGAGTCAGGGGGGAGGGGGAGAGGAGGCGAGTCAGGGGGAGAGAGGAAGAAGAGGGGAGTCAGGGGGAGAAAGGAAGAAGAGGGGAGTCAGGGAGAGAGAGGGAGAAGAGGGGAGTCAGGGAGAGAGCTACAGGTACCACCAGTATATCAACAGATAACACCGGTATATCAACAGATAACACCGGTATATCAACAGATAACACCGGTATATCAACAGATAAAACCAGTACATTAACAGATAACACCAGTATATCAACAGATAACACTGGTATATCAACAGATAACACCGGTATATCAACAGATAACACCGGTACATCAACAGATAACACCGGTATATCAACAGATAACACCGGTATATCAACAGAAAACACCAGTATATCAACAGAAAACACTAGGTCAGCTCCCATAGGCTTTGAAACTACTTCGTCCTTCAACAAGGAACCATCGTCTAAAGCCTTTTCCACACAAAGGACATTGTGTTCCTCCACCATAATGACTCTCTGTTGAAATGTTCAATCATAGCTGTTCTCTGAGCCTCTTTGGTCTAGCTGTGTGGCTGTGTGTCAAGTGAGAGTATGCATGGGTGTGTGTGTGTAAACATAGAGGGTGTAAGTGTATGTGGTTAACCGTGTGTAGGCTACAAGCCATTTTAGCAGGTGCTGATCAACGGGTTTTTAATGACATTGTCACGGTGACCTGCCGGACAAGGTTTGTTATGTCCTGTCCAGACCCTCCACCCTCACGGTGGGGCGATGCACCGACTCCCTCAGGCTAAACGAACCCCAGACCGAGACAAAGACGTTCGGGAAGGAAGCAAGCCGGATTAGCCAGGAGCAGATAGACCCGAACCCCTGGATTGACCAGCTGCTGTGTGTGTGTATGTGTGTGTGCTCCTCAACGATCTGTTGGAGATGGCCGAGGAGCTATAGGAAGCTTTGGAACAGGACATGGCTTGAGGGCAGAACAGGACGTGTGTCTGAGGGCGTGTGTGTGTGTCGGGCGTGTGTGTCGGTTGTGTGTGTCGGGTGTGTGGGTCGGGTGACACCTTGGGGAAAGTCAATTATAGAAGGTTCCACTGTATTATAGGAAACTTTCAAATCCATTTTATTTTTCCTCAGATGCAGGTCCACTTTATTCTTGGGATGTTCATTTCAATAGTCTCTTTGAGACTATTTAGCAGGTTTAGCAGCCCAGTCACGTTTGTCCAACAGATATCATGGGTTGGGGTTTGGTCTTTTGATTATAAGACCCCTTGGTTTAGAAACAATCTCTTGGTTTAGGGCCTGAACTTCTTGGTTTAGAAACTTTTTTTATTAAATAAAAAAAAACTTGGGGGTCAATTCTTGGTCTTAAACCTCTTTGTTTTGATTAGTAACTCGTCAGTTCTAACCTCTTGTTTTTTACATTCTTGATTTGAAACCTCTTCATTTAGAGCCTCTTCCTTTTGAACCTCTTCCCTTTGAACCTTTTCTTTTGAACCTTTTCTTTTTGAACCTCTTACTTTTAAACCTTTTCTTTTTAAACCTCTTACTTTTAAACCTCTTCCTTTTGAACCACTCTCTTTTAAACATCCTCCTTTTGAACCTCTTAATTTTGAACCTCTTTCTTTTGAACCACTTACTTTTGAACCTCTTTATTTTGAACCTCTTCATTTTGAACCTCTTCATTTTGAACCTCTTCCTTTTGAACCTCTTCCTTTTGAACTTCTCAATTTGGATGTTATCTTCTTGATCAGAACATTTTATTTGGAGATTGATAGGTTGTTTTAAAGAGGAATGGATGATGTGTGTGTGTGTATGTGTGTGTGTCAGCTTGCTTGCACAAGCGTGTGTGTAAATATGGGTGTATAACAATATTCAAATTGACATGTATAAATCAAGGAACATTGGCCTGCTTCCTCACCGCAGCAGGAAAAGATGAGGTGCAACAAGATTTATGAAGGTTTACTGAGTAAAGCCCTGCATGAACCCATTAGAAACATACCAGGAGTTTGACCCATTTGATCCTGTCTTCCTGTATCTGCTATACATCGTCGAAGACGTTCCAGTCAACTTGAGAGAGGGCCAGGTTGAAACGGTCTGTGATCCGGTGGAATCCTCCCCTGTTATCCCTGATACTTGGTCCCACACCCCTGAAGCCCACCATCAGCACCTTCTACAACTCAGCATGGAGAGGGGGGGGAAAAATAATTGTGGAAATAAAGCAGCTCCTTTCATTTGTATTTTTTCATTCGGTGAAAAGTTTAAAAAAAGGAGAGTTTTATCCTGCTGAGAGCTTTGCATTACTTTTCAAATATCGGCAGGATGAAATGGGAATTACATTCGGAATTGCGTTCGCTCTCTACCTTGAGTTCCTCTCTCCAACTCCCCCTTCCCGAGGCAAGATAAACCCCGGTGCTCGGTGTTCCAGGAATAAGAAAGGAGAAGTTATTTGGCGACATGTCAAAAAAAGAGTCGGTCTTAACAGAGTCACAACATAGCGTGCGTCTGTTTCATCGTTATTGTAGGAGCCGCACCCAGAGCCACTTTGAAACAGGACAGACTGGGTGAGGAGACGGAGGTGGGGGTGAGGAAAGAAAGGAGAAAGAAAGAGAGAGAGAAGAAGAAGGGCAGGTGAAGAAAGGAGGAATTAAAGACAAATATTTTTTCTCCATACAAAAGGACCCCAACCACTCTGCCCCAGTGGCCCCAACCACTCTGCCCCAGTGGCCCCAACCACTCTGCCCCAGTGGCCCCTACCAAACACACTGGGCTTGGCATGTAGTCCAGGTTGGGGGTGATGTTCAGGTTTTCATGCAGCGTGCATCTCATCTCTGCAGCTTGCGCTTTGTATTTTAACCGTTAAGCCTGTCCTAAACCTTAGCCTTTTACAATTCTGAATTATTACCTAAAATGTTCAACCCCGCCGCTGACCCAAACCCAAACCATTCCGGTTCTGGTATTGATTGACCCGCAGCTAGGATGAGATCCTGATGGCACGAAATGTCAAGTCGTGGAGTAATTTCCTTGCTGAGGTCTCACATGGTCATATTTTATCATAGATTCAGTTGAGGAGAAATGGCTTCAGCTGTTCTCCTCCTGGTGGTGATAAATTAGACCATTTACGAGGGCCAGAGTGGACATAATGGACATATTCCATTCTATCCGGTGATCAAGGCCTCTTGTTAGGCCTGGTTCTCCTTACAGCTCCTTAAAGTTCCATTCCAGAAGGTTCTAAGGTTCTCCCATCAACCAAGTCAAGGCCATCTTTGGGAGGGATATATCACTGGGTATCTATGGGAGGGGTCTATGACTGGGTATCTATGGGAGGGGTCTATGACTGGGTATCTATGGGAGGGATATATCACTGGGTATCTATGGGAGGGGTCTATGACTGGGTATCTATGGGAGGGGTCTATGACTGGGTATCTATGGGAGGGGTCTATGACTGGGTATCTATGGGAGGGGTCTATGACTGGGTATCTATGGGAGGGGTATATCACACGGTATCTTTGGAGGGGTATATCACTGGGGATCTTTGGGAGGGGTATATGACTGGGTATCTTTGGGAGGGGTATATAACCACTGTCTTCTTTATGCAAAGCTCCCCCAACACACACAAACACAGACAGTTTGTTGTTCTGTCTTTGCGGGGACCAAAAACCAAGAAAACAGTGTTTCCTATCCCTTAGCCCCAAACTTTACTGTAAGGATAACCTTATAATTAACCTTAACCTAACCCTAAACTGACAGTAGGAACCTAAACTTAACCTTCCCGAATGCCTAAATATACACCTAAGCCCTAAAACGTAAGCCTAAAAGTAACCACCAATTCTAATCAAGTGTATTTTCCCCTATTCATAATTGTTTTAACCTTACAATCACCCCCAAGTAAGAAATCAAGATGTTCCTAGCATAGCACTCATCCAACACAAAGTCTTGTATTACTTTACCAAGCCAGCATCACTTTGGATTAAACCAATAGAAGTGGATAGGTTGGCTCTTTTAGTTTTTTATGTGTTTGGATGTGCAACCTCCAATGAGGAGCCAGAGAAAAATGTCTGCTATTCTTCCCAGGAACCAGAGATATAATTTACTGAGTATTCAATAGAAAATAATGATGTGGAGAAAGGAGAAAAGTATTAACTTGTCAAGTTAAACATGTATTTATGGACGAATTGCATGCTTTAGTTGTCGGGAGGATGATTCCCTTGACTAGATATAAAGATATACTCGCTGTACTGTACACAGCACCACGTTTAGAAATGCCTAGTAAAAGACATCAGCACATCAGAGAAAAGTTGTGTTTAGCAACACTCAGACACTCGTTGCAGCACACTCACACTCCCTCCCACGCACACACACACACACACACTTAATGTTCCCATCACTGCCTCCGATATGTTGTTTAGACTCCATTTCCTAAGAAACAGCATAGTACCTTGCTTACAGTTCTGATATGTTTCTCTTTGTGTGTGTGCGTGTGCGTGCCAGAATATCAAGATCAATTAATTTAAGCAATATATTCAGTAGGTCAGTTCTCGGCGCTGTTACCTCTTAAAGAGATCAATCCACAGGGAAGACGAACATTGTTCAACGTAACTGCTTTTAGAATGAAAGACTAAAAAGTAAAAAACAATGTTCTTTTATTTTTATCTGAAAAAGCAAACTCTTTGAGTGGATACTGGCAGTGTGACAAAGAGTTTTCTAGAAAAGTCAGTTGGAAAGTTGATAACTGGCCAAACGTCATCTAACACCGTTCCTTTCCATCGTCTGGACCTCTCAATTGCTCTCTCGGGCGCTAGAGAAAATAAAATGTTAAAATTTGGGTATATGCAATGAAAAATACATTGGCTAAAATTACTCAAACAGCGACTGTCAAATGCCTGCTTGATAAGCAGTCTAGGGGATTTAACTTTGATTAATGAGGTTGACATAAGACGTGAGATTTGTGGTGGATACACTCTTGTGCTTTGACAAATTGAAGTTAAACCCCTTTTTCTCTCCAAGATAAAGGCCTCGAGATACATTTCCATAACAACAAAACTGAATAATGTCATTAATCCAACACCAACAAAGACCCCAATTACATGGCCAAGTCTTGAGACAGAGGAGAACAGGAACACTCGGTGATAGCATTTTGGGCACTTTTTCATCGTAACCTTTTCCAGTCATTTCAGACAGAAATGACTGGAAAAGTCAGTTAATTGGGAATGACCCCGCAGACATTCAAGCAGAGACCAATAAATATACAATAGGAAACCGGTGGAGCAAAAGGACAGAAGGGAAGTACAGAATGAGAGAGAGAGAGGAGAGAGAGAAATGGAGGGAGAGCTTTCGACTAAAGCCTCAGAACAGGATGAACAAGAAAGCGAGAAGGATAAGTAGAACAAAAGAGGAATGTTTGCTGACTGTTCTTGACTTGCTCCCAAGCACAAGACATCAAAAAAAGGGAGAGAAGGGAGGGGGGAGGAGGATGGAGGGAGGGAGGGAGTTTGAAGGGAGGCGAACATATTTTTACCAGATGACAAAGGCTTTACCCAACGCTCCACTCTGCACGGTGACGGCCCTTAAAGGTACGGAAAACAAAACCTCCTCCTGCCTCAGTGGTGCGTCCCCTCCTCCGCCCAGATGTGGAGGGTGGGGTTCCAGTGTTCGTGCGCGTCCGCGTGGGTGTCTGTGAGCACAAACACGTGCGCGTGAAGCGATATGAACTGCCGGTCCTGTCAGAGCAGCGTGGCGGTGAGATTAGCACCTCATTAGGGGTAGTTGAACGACCGACACACAATGGCACCCTTAACAACCCTGAAACAACGGAGCCGAGCGGCTAAGCCTCTGCGCAGGAGGTATGTCATCCGTTATTAAGGGACTTGTTGCCACACTGGTTTGAACACTCTCTGAAAGGGATTATTTTAGATCATTAAGCATCTAGTTGTTACACTGGATTGAACGCAAACTGATATGGATCATCATCCATCATTTAGGGACTAGTTGTTACACTGATTTAAACGCAAACTGATATGGAGCATCATCCGTATTTAAGGGACTAGTTGTTACACTGGTTTAAACGGAACTGATAGGGATCGTCATCCATCATTAAGGGACTAGTTGTTACACTGGTTTAAACGCTAACTGATTGGGATCGTCATCCATCATTAAGGGACTAGTTGTTACACTGGTTTAAACGCTAACTGATTGGGATCGTCATCCATCATTAAGGGTATAGTTGTTACACTGGTTTAAACGCTAACTGATTGGGATCGTCATCCATCATTAAGGGACTAGTTGTTACACTGGTTTAAACGCTAACTGATTGGGATCGTCATCCATCATTAAGGGACTAGTTGTTACACTGGTTTAAACGCTAACTGATTGGGATCGTCATCCATCATTAAGGGACTAGTTGTTACACTGGTTTAAACGCTAACTGATTGGGATCGTCATCCATCATTAAGGGTCTAGTTGTTACACTGGTTTAAACGCTAACTGATTGGGATCGTCATCCATCATTAAGGGACTAGTTGTTACACTGGTTTAAACGCTAACTGATTGGGATTACACTGAACCGCTCAACAAGTACAATTGGCCCTGTGTTGGAAACATAAGATAGAATAGGAGATAGGAAAGGAGATAGGGACGATATAGGTAAGAAGATAGGGTTTGGGAGCACGTTGGTTGTTGCCGTAACAGCGACGTTATGCAATGCAGTGCTGCCGTGGTTACAACACATCAATGATCAACCTTCCCAGTGAGTCTTCGGGTGCAGGCGAGTTGCTGCGGGGACATTTCTTTTTTACAGGCATTCCTGATTAGACCAAAGAGGGTGATTGTTGAAATTTTAGATGCAATTAAACATTGGAGTTTGCACTACTCTAGCCAAAGACAGGTCATCAAAAGGACTGGTGCTAGGAATTATGAACATCTGGTCACCCAGATGTAAAAAAAAAAATCAATGACACAATGGATTGAATTGAACATGAATTAAACACACTGGAATCTCAGCAGAAACCTACAAGTCATATTGTATATTACAACGTACATTTAGTATGCATGAAATTAGATTACAGATAGGTCATACAAGCTTATTTAACAAGGTAAGCATCCTGTAAAATCACATACACACACACACACACACACATAGCACAGGGAGATGAGAGGGTGTGTGTGTGTTTTTCCACACCAGTTGGAGACAAAGGGCTGTCAAAGCGAGCAATGAGGCTTCCGCATGGCTCCCCCTTTGACACAAAATGGCCGACATCTAGCAATTCCAACCAACTTCGGTGAATTTCACTCTTTCTGTGCTCTACCTTGGCGCTGGAGGGTTTATTGACCATGTGGCCTGACGTTGGGCCTGCAGTCTTCCATTACCTTTCTAGTTGACTGGACCAGGCAATCAAGCGTAACATCCGTCAGAAAAACGAATCAATGTGACTAGAAGGTAGTTGAGACGTTCAGATGAAAGTGCGGAGCAAGTTTGAAGAACAACCCCTGGTAAAGAAAGAAAGTATTGGGAAAGAAAGAATGTAGAGAGAAAGAAAGAATGTGGCTGGAAAGAATGACAAAGGCAAAACGACCAAAGCGGGAAGAGAATCATTTGTACTTTTAATCTCTGCCACTCTTTTGTTTTGGGATGAGCGGTTATCACCATGCAAGTATAACCACATAGCCCTGCAGATCCCCTATCGTCTATCATCTCCTGTTGTCGCTCATCCTTTCTCCTTCTCTGTGGGCATAGTGGGATAGGGTGAGAAGCCTCGTCCTTCTACCCTATTCTCTCTCCACGCCTCTCTACTTTTTCCCTCTATCTCCTCTCTCTCTGTATTTTTATTGTTCCATCTCACGAACCGTCTCCTCTCTCTCCTCTCGCTCTCCTCGTCTCTGCTCCTTCTATAACTCTTCCTCATTCTATAACTCTCTGTTGTACCCTCCTTCCATCTATTTCTCCTCCTCCTCCTCCCCACTCTGTCTCTCCATCCAGCTCCCTCATTGCTTCACACTGTCTACTACTCTCCCTCCCTCCCTCTATAATTAATTGTATCTGCCTCCTTTTCTCACCAGTGCCCCCCATCGGGTTTTCCAGGTTTCCAGTAGTTAAACTCTGGCTTTCTTGGACCCAGAGGGGAATTGGTGCGTTTGGGAGCAACAAAGCACCACCTCCTCTTTCTCCCATCATCTTCTCTCCTCTTTCTATTCCTCCTTTACAACCCGGTCATTAGTTAGCATGCTGAGGAGTGCTTTCATACCCGTTGGACGGTTTAAGGTTCACTCATTTGACCGAGCAGCAAAACATTCTAGTCATTTCTAAAAGGCAACAGGGAGGCATATCCTTACCTCCAGATCCCAATATGGTAATAACTCTGACCTTGACGTACCAACGTTCCCCGATTTGCGAGAAGCAATTCCCTTAATTGACCTGGGAAAGTTAGAAACTTGGAATGTTGAAACAGGGTGAGAATGTTGGAGATACGAGGCTGGGGTCTCATAAATGGTTACGCTAGGAAACTTTATCTTTGAGTCTCATTTAGTAGAATAAGTGCTTAGTAGATAAAGCACTGTTACAGAGTTATAACACGATGGATGTTTGATAGGCCAAGCACTGTTACAGTGTTATAACACAATGGATGTTTGATCGGCTAAGCACTGCTACAGTGTTATAACAGGTCGGACGTTTGCACAGTGCGCTGCGTGAAGTGTGTTTAGGTCCAAAGTATTTGTCTTTATACAGATGTGTGTATATGTGTCCATGCTTGTGTATATGCACTGTATTGGCGTGTGTGTGTGTGTGTTTGTGTGTATCCGCACTGCAGAGCTTGTACGGTATGTTTTGACAGTCTCTCCCATTTCATGAAATCATGGTCCTGCGTCAGATCGCAGGCTGGCCTGGCGCCGTCTCCAAGCTGAGGTGCCTAGCGACCTGGAAATCCCCTCCGTCTCATCCGCAGCCGCGGTGAGTGTGTGTGTGTGTGTGTTTGTGTCAAGGTGGGCCGTGGCATTCCGTCTGTGTGGCGTTTGGCCGTCCGCGTGTATATCTAGGTGCGGACCTTTGTATTCGCGACGTGTGTGTTTGTGTGTGTAAGTGGATGCTTTAGATTCTGGACTTGGCATGTGGCTCTGAGCAACCGACTGAGAGGAGACATCACCCTTCCATTGTGTGTGTGTGTGTGTGTGTGTGGGTGAAAGAGTGAGAGGCCTCCCTCCCTTTATCATTCTTGCTATGGGTTCAGTGCCCCCCCCCCCCACACACGCTCACACCACCTCAGTGTTTACACGAGGGCCCCGGTTGAGCAAACCTCTCTCCCTCCCTCACTCATAATCTCCCCCCCCGCCCCCTCCGCCTACTCCGTCTCCGATCGTTTCTCCTCATTTACCCCCACTCCGAAATCTCTCCCCTTCTTTAGGTTTTCTACCCCGTGTCACCAGCCCCTCCCCACCCCCTGGACATCTCTGGCCCGTAACCCCTTTCAACCCATAAACCCACACTAGAAAACTGCAGAGAGACAGAGAGAACTGAAAGAGGAGAACATAGAGATGTTGAGAGAAAGAGAGGGAGGGAGAGAGAGAGAGAGAGAAACGGAGAGGTCCACAGTGATGTGTGAAATTGCAAAACTGATGTTTTTAAAGGATGTATTTCTTCTTGCACATGAAGAGGTCGTGTTAATATCTAACACGTACACTCAACTTTTAAGCTCACCAATATGACAACAGCATTTTCATGTTCGTTTTTTATTTCCCCTAAAAGGGCAGGAATATACAGGCAAACTATCAATCTCTTTTCTCAATTTCCTCTCTCTCTCTCCCTCTGTCAACCTCCCTCTGTCTCCCGCCCTCTCCCTTCCTCCCCCTCTCTCTCTCTCTCCCTTCGCCTCCCAACCTCAGTTGAAAGTGTAATTGGAAACAGCTCCCTCTCTGCTCCCACACGTGTCCCAGAGATTCACTCTATACTTCTTACACTATTTCCTCCCTCTCTCACTCCCACCTTTTTCCTCCCTCCCCCTCACACTCCTACCTCAATTCTTCCTCTCGTTTCTCCCTCTCTCACTCCCACCTTTTTTCTCCCTCTCTCTTTTCTCCCTCTCTCACTCCCACCTTTTTTCTCCCTCTCTCTTTTCTCCCTCTCTCACTCCCACCTTTTTTCTCCCTCTCTCTTTTCTCCCTCTCTCACTCCCACCTTTTTTCTCCCTCTCTCTTTTCTCCCTCTCTCATGTCCGCTTGGCTACCCAGTGTTCAGTACATGATACATTTCCTTGATTGTTGAGCAATACATGAACACCATATTGTACTCTCCATACAAAACTCTACATGTTACTGATGAGACCCTCGTTACATGGGCACCATATTGTACTCTCCATACACAACTCTGCATGTTAATGATGGGACTCTCGTTACATGGACACCATATTGTACTCTCCATACACAACTCCGCATGTTAATGATGGGACTCTCGTTACATGGACACCATATTGTACTCTCCATACACAACTCCACATGTTAATGATGGGACTCTCGTTACATGGACACCATATTGTACTCTCCATACACAACTCCACATGTAACTGTAACAAGTACTAAAAGATGATGAAACATAATAAACATGAATCTGTCTTCCTCCATACATGCTAGACTAAGAGAGTCTGGGGTTAAGTTTGGGCCATAAGGTTAGGATCAGGATTTAGGTTAAAAACCTATAGTTAGGCTGATTAGCTTCCCACAACCTTTCTATGCCTCTTAACTGATTAGCTAAAATGATAAATGTGTGGAAAATTCAAATATTCACACTGAGGCCCCTAATACTATTCAACAGTGAATGTTCACACAGTCACAAAGTGTTCATGCATGTACTTCCTCACACACACACACACACACACACACAAACACACACACACACACACACAGTGGGGGTCTACAGGCCGCTGTGACCACTGATAAAAATAGATCCCACAGCAGATCGCTTAACCAAACGTCTTCCATCTTATCTCTCTCCTCTACTCCCACACTTTTTTTAACAGAGGATCTTCTCATGGCCTCTTTGGGTTGCAGCCAGAGAAAAGTGGGGATCCGTGCCCCCCGTAGAACGGCTGAGGGAGGGAGAGAAGACCTAAGTCGCTAACAGTCCTCACCTCTCACCCCGGTCCTACATGTTTCCACCGCCCATACAATCACCCTGTGGTCCAAATGGCACACTTTTCTCAATACAGCTCCTGGCCCACATAAGTGCCCTGCATTCAGTATAAGACTGGTAACATGGCTCTAGTAACTGGTAACAAGAACCTCATAATAGCCCTGTGAACATAACATTACTATCAACCAGCTGACGTCACTATAAACCTCATAACAGTGCTGTAAACATGACACTACTATTGACCTGGTGACATCACAATAAACCTCATCACAGCACGGGCCGAACCATTTGTCCTGACTGAACAGAAACCTCTGTTTATTGTCATAAAGCAGATAACGGCCTTGAGGTGACCCCCGGCTTCCTGTTGTTTTGGTACGGTCCGTAGAGGAAGCGGTTAGAAACAGTAGGGTGTTGACCAAGGCAGATGCAGGTTAAGTGGTTTGCTCCGTTGGACTGAAACAGCAGGAGGCTTTCAATGGAGCACAGGGAGAAGTTCTATTGAACTGACTGGGACTCAAACACTCAGCCAGGAGGAATGGAACTGGCGGTAATGCCTGAAGATGTCCGTTCCAATGTACCTCGGACCGGACATTTCATGGGTTAGGGAATGTTGCTGAGGAGGTGGGTGGTGTGAAGTGGGAGGAATGACACCCACGGTACTTCATCCACCTGGAGAGGAAGAGGAGGAAGATGAAGGAGAGAGAGGAGCGGTCGGAGGGAAGATGGGGGGGGGGGGTCATCAGTTATTCCATTCCGTCCCTCATCCCAGAGTGCTACTCTTGGCTCTTGGGCTGTGGTTACCAGACATTCATGGAACATTGCGTGTACTGCTGACCAGGCACAACTCTCAAAGCTTTAGGCACACTCCCCACACCTCCTCTCCTCCTCAACCCTCCTCCTCCAGGAGTCTTTTGTACAAGGGAGAGGCTGGGTTCGCACCAAATTTCCAGTCGGGATTTGGCTTCCGCAATAAACCCAGCCCCTCCGAATGGGAGCCCTGTGGCCAACGGAGTGCCAAGGGAGAAAAGGTTTCCCAAAGTCTGAACGTTAGCATTCTGACATGCTGCTCCGGGTGGAAGAAGGGGATTTCTGGGTATTTTCAACTGTAGACCACTGTGGCCCACGACAGTCCGGTTGGGCTGAGCTAGTATAAATAGCCCATTTGTCGGTGATGTGTGAATGGAATCAAATAAGGTTTCTATTTCAACTTGGGTTGACTAGTCTTCCTAGACCTTCCTAACCCTAAAGTGTCCACTGAAATGAATCAATGAAAACAAAGGCTAATCTTCTTTTTTCATGAGGCCTACAATTGCATAGGGCCATAACATTTGATGTAAACATAATATATGACGTGAACATAATATATGACGTGAACATAATATATGACGTGAACATAATATATGACGTAAACATAATATATGATTCGGGTTACCAGAAAAAGAAAAACTTCGGGTCCTCAGGATCACTTTCCTACATTACCAATCTTGAACCAAAATGTTTGAAGAAACAGATAGAAATGATTTCCAGCTGTTCATTCCGGGTTAAGGTAAACATGGATATTATCAAAACAAAAGCTCAAACCTAGTTAACTTTGATTTCATGTCTCACAATACTTTAATTTAATGTTGATTACCCTTGATTACCCGACACGTCCATGACACCTTTTCAGAAGGATGCTGTCGGTGTTGTTTTTCTATTTAGGCAGGTCACGACTATATCTAATTGGATACTGGGAAGTGACATGAAGCAGGCTTAGAGTTAGGGCTAGGGTGTTGGGTTAGGGTTAAGGTTAGGTTAGGGTGTTGGGTTAGGTATGGGTGGTATGGCCAGGGAGACGGTGGGAGACGGGGGGGAGATGGGGGAGACGGCGGGAGATGGGGGAGACGGCGGGAGATGGGGGAGACGGCGGGAGACGGTGAGGGATGGGGGAGATGGGGGAAGATAGAGATGATGGGAGAAAGAGGGAGATGAAGAAGACGGGGGGAAGATGGAAAGAGACAGGGGGAGATGGGGGAGATGGGGGAGATGGGAAAGTACAGAGAGGAGGAGGAAAGGAGACTCAGACAGAGGGGCAGGAAAGAGTGGGTCGAGGTCAGGGCTTGTTACTGTGAAGGAGGAGGGGAAAAGGGGGAGGCAGGGAGGGAGACTGCAAGAGGAGGAAGAAAATAGAAAGAGAGAAGAAAAGAAGAAGAGAGGAGAACACTGGGCGGTTCATTCTGGGGAATCTAAAAATACATCATTTAAAAAAAAATACATCATGTTTTTTCTATGAAATTGGATTCTGTGTGTGTTCTCCCAAGTCTGAATATCTTTGCACGTGTGTGTGTGTGTGTGAGGGTGTTACTGTGTGTGGGGGGTCCCGTCCTGTGTGCTGATAACGCGACGATGTGTGCGCTGCGTTTCTTTCTCACCAGTGTTGGCTTTCAGGAGCTGGCAGAACCCAGAGACTGTAAGCCACTGAGTCATGCCTGGGAGGAGGCAGTGTGTGTGTGTGTGTGTGTGGAGGGGGGGGGGGTCTGATGTTGTAGCTTGTAGCATTTACTGTGTTTCATCGCCAGAAACGTACACAGCAGCTTAACAACATTTTAGTCGGTAGGCAGACTGTTGATCTAGAGTTTGTTACAATACTTATCATCATGAAAGAAATGTGTGCATTATTAAGATAATCACGCATTAGCGTTCGAGGCGTCCAGCCACACAAGTGCTTTTACAAAATACCAAAAAGCACAGTGGCCCTGCCCAGTGGAGGCCCCTGTTCAGTGGAGGCCCCTGCCCGGTGGAGGCCCCTGTCCGGTGGAGGCCCCTGTCTGGTGGAGGCCCCTGCCCGGTGGAGGCCCCTGTCTGGTGGAGGCCCCTGTTCGGTGGAGGCCCCTGCCCGGTGGAGGCCCCTGTCTGGTGGAGGCCCCTGTCTGGTGGAGGCCCCTGGCCAGTGGAGGCCCCTGTCTGGTGGAGGCCCCTGAGTCTTTAGTAGACACTTGAAAGTTTGCACTGAGTCTCCATTCCTTTATTGGCTAATTATTTCACGGTAGTAAAGAACCTCAACTCACTCCTCACACCAGGAATACATGAAACAGCTTCCTCTGCAGAGAGAGAGACAGAGAGAGAGTGGGAGGGAGGGAAGGAAGAAAGGGGGAAGAAAGTATGAGAGAATAAAAAATGAAAAACACAGAGGTGGCTCGTTGTACTAACCGCTTATATGACCTCAACAACATGGGTCATTAAAAGTCGTAGAGTCCTTGACAGTCTCACTGATTAACAACCGAGTCGCATCCTAAATGGCTCCCTAACTTTTTATAATGCACTACATCCCACATACCCTAGACAAAGGGAGCATAGAGGTACGCGGTTTGGGCTGGTGAGCGGGCGACTTCGCTTGTTGGACTCTCCGGTGAACTCCGAAGGTACTTGGACAGTGGCTTTTTGTTTTTCGATGCCTCCTCATTCCAGCACTTCGGGTTTGTAATGATACTAGGGGTTAAAATGCGTACTGTCAGTTCCCATTACCATAGATCGAGTCCGATTAACCGTTTTGGAGATTACGGCAGTCCCCCAATTATTGAATGCCAAAGGTATTTGGACAATTGGCTGGACAACAGGGTCCAATTAGGCAGGTGCGTTTGTTTGCTGCATGCACAAGAAAGCTGGGTTTAGATCCCAACCGCTTCGCTCCGGACCTCACCCATCCGGGAGATTCCGATTCCAAACTGTCTGTATGAAACCATCTACCTCACTGCCGCACGGAAGAAGTCATTTATTTTGTCCTCCAAAACATGTTCCTCATTTTTTATTGACTCACACAATGGCATAAATCCACACGCACTCTCCTACATGTCTAAAAGAGCTACAAAGTTTAATTTGCCTTTAGGCCCTGCACACACACCCACACAGCGCCTGTAATCTGTGCCCTGTGCCAGACACTGTTCCCCAACACACACTCCCCATTACGCTAAGCAAGGGGTCTAAAGCTAAGGGCATACAGAGTTCACTGGAGAGTGTGTGTGTGTGTTTTCCGGAGAGGGGGTGCATGGGATGGATGAGTCAGGGGACTGTTGGAGGGGATTTCTAAATGATTATGGGAGTAGGGGAGAGCTGAGTACGATGGATGAATGGATGGATGGAAGGATGAATGGATGTATGGATAGATGTGGAGGGGAAAACATTGCTCGGCCCAGAGAGGTGAAGACATGGATAAAGTTGAGAGACTTAACGTAAAGACGGACGGCAGTGTGGAAAACCTAACGGGCTCATCCAAGACCCGATAAAACTGAATAAACATTCTCCGTTCTCCTTGGCACCGGCTCACAATGAAAACTGTTGACGGACGGAAAGTACTACGGGATGTTAAGACACACTGCAACCCCAAACACGTACAACCCATGGATGGTGTGTTGCTCCATTGAAGCCCATACAGAAACTCAGTAGAGTCCTCTCTCAACACCAGTTAAAGGACCAGTGCTTTCTTCTGCTGTGCCTTTCATTTCCGGGCCTTAACTTGGCCCAACAAAGCTTTACTTGGCACCTCGTTGAAGATGCCGAAAACACCTGCAAATCCCTGCAAAATCCCAGCGGCTTTGTCAAGTACCTGGGGTGAAAAGACCTGGGGTGAAAACGATCATGTGGTTGTAGTAAATACCCCCCTGCGTACGGCCCTGTGGAAAATTACCTGTGGATGACGTCAACTGTGAGCTAACAAACCAACAGCCTGATAAAAGTTTTCACGGAGGTGTAATAAACTGTTACAATGTGGGAAGTAGACTAAAAAACATGCAAAAATGATTGCCAGGGTAGTGTTTATAGAAGAAGACGCACACACGTAAACACACACACACACACCCCCAACACACACACGCTCTAAGAAAGAGAACCAACAGCTGTTAGTTTACAAACAAGGCGTGAGGTCGGACTGTTTGCATGGTAGCCATGACAACAACATTGCCCTTTCAACTGCCACTAGACGCCACTTCTACGACAAAATCCCAGTCACTGTCCAGCAATGAATTCCTACGTATTCCCAAGATGCATTCCCCTTTGTATATAAAGGATGCAATTATAGACACCTGCTTTCTTCTTCACAAGAATGGACAACACTCCGGAATAACACTATAATTGACACATTAAAAGCCGACCATTAAAAACCGAGAGTGAGCCTGTTTCCAGGCGACCTCGTTCAATGGCTGTCGTACGAGACTGAGAATCTGCTGAGAGGACAAGGTCATTACTCATAG
Source organism: Novumbra hubbsi (assembly GCA_016801125.1). Lineage (NCBI taxonomy): Eukaryota > Metazoa > Chordata > Actinopteri > Esociformes > Umbridae > Novumbra > Novumbra hubbsi. Next base: position 7,575 of record JACXGK010002417.1, on the reverse strand, counting down.
AATTATGTTTATGTTCACTTAATATCTCCCCAAAACATTTCGTGCCCTGAACTAGGAGGACTAGGAGAATAATTGTTTGATTGAAAAAAACAAAAATATTTGGAGTACAGGGTCAAAGGGTGAAAGAAGACAGTGTTGGGGAAGTGTTCCTCAAACAGTCACACCATGAAAATGTGCTTGAAAACTGTGTACGTTATAAGATGATTGCCTCTTGAAGTTGATCCAAACCGCACCCTGAAATACATCTGCATGAGAGCCGGTACAGCAATGCCTTCAAATGTTCTGCACCGTTCTGTAGGCTTTAGATCCATGTGTGTGCGTGTGCGTGTGCGTGTGTGTGGCTGTGTGTGCGTGTCTGTGTGTGCGTGTCTGTGTGTGCCTGTGTATTGGGGGGGTGGGGGGTAATCCAGATAGATGTATTCTCTTTATTTTTTCTTTCTTTCTTTCCTACCCTTCTCTTCCTACTCTTCCTTGTCGTTGTTCTTCTCGTTTTTGCTCTTTCATGCCTTTCTTTCATCCCATCTTTTTCTGCTGTTTCAGCCTAATTGACATGTTGCTTTTGCACACTCCATTTAGAGAGCCAGAATCATGTGCCGAGAGATGGAGGAATGTGTCCTGAATAAACACTGAATTAAAGTGTGTGTGTGTGCTCAAGTGTGTGTGTGTGTGGGGGGGGGGGGGGGGGGG
>JACXGK010002416.1:24395-55007 GCA_016801125.1 Novumbra hubbsi | reverse complement strand
TGTTGGAGTAGTGACATTGACCGTCTGCAGCAGCAGAATGTTGGAATAGTGACATTGACCGTCTGCAGCAGCAGAATGTTGGAATAGTGACATTGACTGTCTGTAGCAGCAGAATGTTGGAATAGTGACATTGACTGTCTGTAGCAGCAGAATGTTGGAATAGTGACATTGACTGTCTGCAGCAGCAGAATGTTGGAGTAGTGACATTGACTGTCTGCAGCAGCAGAATGTTGGAATAGTGACATTGACTGTCTGCAGCAGCAGTATGTTGGAATAGTGACATTGACTGTCTGCAGCCGCAGAATGTTGGAGTAGTGACATTGACTGTCTGCAGCAGCAGAATGTTGGAATAGTGACATTGACTGTCTGTAGCAGCAGAATGTTGGAATAGTGACATTGACTGTCTGCAGCAGCAGAATGTTGGAATAGTGACATTGACTGTCTGTAGTAGCCGAATGTTGGAATAGTGACATTGACTGTCTGCAGCTGCCGAATGGAAGCTTCGTATGACAGGGGCGTAAGATTGTAATCTAGGTCCCACAGCAGCTTGGTCTTGTAACATTAGGTATGATTTTTTTGTTGCCATATACAAACTTCTGTTCATCCTTGTAGATGAAACATGCTTAAAACTTTGGTCAATGGTATTAAAATGCATGATTTACTGCTTATATTTTCAACATAAAAAAAATTGGTAACCGGTAACAATTATAATACTTTATCACAGGTGGTACACTATGCTTAGAGCCCATGGAAGTAAAAGTTAAGCTTTACCACAGTATTGTGAAATGTACAGTGAAATATGATTTACATTTTTTATTTGATCAAGTGAAGGTTCCACTGGAATTTTGTAAACAATGTTGCATGGTTTTCTGAATTCTGTTAATAGCAATATAATTGTACACCCAATAGCTATTGGAGACATAAAGATTCTACAGGAGATTCTATAGAATTCAACACTGTCAGCAATGACAGTACATTCCCACAGAGACCACTTCTTCACACGTCAGCACTGATGACTTACAAAACACTTATGTTATTTTGAAGACTGGTGTCTGACTATTGAAATAAAGCAGCCAAGTAGTTTTAAACTAATTTGCATACAGGTACCTAGCTAAATGCATTGCATTGGGCAAATATAGTCAAAGAAAACCCTAATTTCTTGCATGGAATAGCCTTCATTTCTCAGAACAAGAATAGACTGAGTTTCAAAAGAAAGTTCTTTGTTTCTGGCCTGTAACTAAACCCACAAAGGCTGATGCTCCAGATACTCAACTAATATCATGAAGGCCAGTTTTTTTTCTTTAATCAGCACAGAAGTATTCTGCAGTGCTTACGAAATTGCGAAATAACAAACTTAGAATAGCAAACACAATGTGCCATTTGAACAAAGGAGTCATGGTTGATGGTAATAAGCGGCTGTACGTCTATGTACATATCAGAAAGAAAAAATCAGCTGTTTCCTGTTACATTAGTCATTTTCAACCTTAACAATGTCTACACTATATATCTAGTGTAGCATGAGGCAGGGCAAGGACACAGAGTTAGATTGCAGTGTTAAACATTTTATTTAATTCAAAAAGTAATAGGAAAAGGGTGAAAGAGAAAGAGCAAAACTAATAACTCAGCCACACACGCAGGCAGAAATGGAAAACCATAATGAAGTCTACTTATGGGCTGCTGTTCTTCCCTCCGTCACCGTCTGAAACAAAACCTGACTTCAGTGCACTAGTTGTTTCCCCCTTATACAACAGCCTCGATCAGTATTACAAAGAGACAGGTGTGGAGGGGTCTCTCCCAGCTGCGTCGTGAATGCCCTAGCACCCAGCTGTGTAGGCGTGGCATGCCCTACATTCTGGAACGTTCCGGCCTTCTCCGGTGGTGTAGGCTCTCCATGGTCCTGAACCTCCGTGGCCGCTGTGCTCGCGTGTGGCGGGATGAGGCGCTGATGAGGACAATATATAAACAGATTTTCTGTTCTGTCGTTGTTCTGTCTGGGATCTGTGGAGAGCAAGTAGCCAGGGGTCTTATGTGATCATGCCTGTGGAATGAGGTGCATTGGAGCAAGGATATGCAGTGCCTTGGTAAAGATAATAAAAACTGACCACCTCTTTGGTTAATTTAACCCTGTTAAATTGATAGGTTGAATAGGTTACAATAGATATTATTGTGGTGAGGTGTTTGAATACCAGACCTTCACAATGGTAATCTGAATTACTTTGACCCTTCACCAGAATACACGTGTCAGCACACAGATTCCAATGCCAGATCATGCCACAGTCATAATAAATGTCTAAACACGTCCTGAAAACAGTTGCATATCATTCTGTAAAGGAATACAAAGCAATTTCTAAGGCCCTGGCACCTTACCTTTAACAGTCCTATCCAGTCCTAGCCATATTGTCGAAGTGGAGAACATTTTGGGCAGTTGCAGATCTTCCCAGAAGAGGACTTCTTGCAAATATTATGTTTTGCTTTAAGATTTGATAACATTCAGTGGCAAAAATGAAGAAACGGGCTGGGAACAGGAGAGTCATTTTTCACAGTACTCCTGTTGTTGTAGGGCAGGTTGAGGTGGTCAATTTTCAGGGTAATTAATTGGCTGATCTCCTGATGACCTGGTTGGAGTTTCATGTTGTTAAAGAAGCATTATATTCTTTGATCAACACTAATTGCTAATGGCCATTTAGATCATTAAAAAATACCTTACAAACAGCCGAAAGGAGAGCTTGAATATGTTTTGACTGTGCGCTACCTTTAATATAACTATTCCTGAAGGGAACTTTTGATTTGTTTAACTCTACTGTGCTGAAACCCCGGGGATCAAGTCTTCTGTCCTACTGTCTATTGAATGTGACAAGCTGAATGTTTTGTGTCTCCCCAGAGTTCCGTGGTGGTGGGCGGGACTGCTACAGTCACTTCCCTGGGGACAACGGCAGCTGGATCTACCCAGATGGCAACGGTGCGGAACGAGGATCTCCCTCTGTTCAGAAAAGGCTCCTTTTTTAGACCATAACTGTATTACTAGTGCTCCAATGGTCCCCTGTAAATGCTATAAGAATACAGCAGATATGATAGGGTCTATTGACTTTTGGCGTGTAAACAAAATGATTGATGGTTGTTCAAGTGATAAACTGGACATGGTTTCTAAGGTTTGCCCTTGTGTTGCTACAGGAGACAATGGAGAATGTAAAGAAATGCAAGAACTTCCTGTCTACATTAATCAAGCTGGCATCCAGCGGAAAGCAGTCTGAGGAGACTGTCACCAACGTTAAAGACCTGGTCAAAGATCTCCTGGTGAGTGAGCACACACACACCACCGTTGCTAGGATGCATCTCGTCCTCAGGAGATATTTGGCGCGACTGTTGCGAGGGTAACAACAGACATTCACACCAAAGACCTACACAGTGCCTGCTCTGTTTTCTCCGTTCCAAAAGGAGGGAAAGATCGAAGCAGAGGACTTCACCAGCAGGCTATACAGAGAGCTCAACTCCTCACCTCAGCCTTACCTTGTGCCTTTCCTAAAGGTTAGAAATCACCTCACACGCTAGCTAATCCACTAAGCCCAAGTGGCGACCCAGCCTTCCGCCGCCAGTAGGCTCTCCGATGTCAGCCGTTGCCCATGTCTTCCTGTCCTCCAGAGGAGCCTCCCAGCACTGCGCAAGCTAACCCCAGACTCTGCACGGTTCATCGAGCAGAGTGGGCTCCAACAGCAGACCCCCGCCCCCCAGATGGTGGCCCTGGGCGGCCTGCCCCCGCGCCCTGGAGCCCCTGCAATGAGACCAAACCTCCAACCGGTCCTCAGCAAACAGGGCCAGCCCGCCTCACTGGTACCGTGTTTACGATATACGTACACTTCCCTCTGTATGTATTGGCCCTTTATAAACTAGGGGATTTGAATCATGAATGCTGATTGGCTGCGGCATCTGAGGCCGTATACTGCCTCTATGACATTACATCACTTTTTACTGCTCTAATTGTATTGGAACGTTTTTTCTTTTTTAATTTTTTTTTTTTTTAGTAGTAGTTTTTTAAAGAAGTAATAAGGCATCTTGGGGGTTTGTGATGTATTGCATAGCAACAGCACTTCTTATTCAATATTCATTCTTGAATTTCTCTTTATCTTGACATATATATTTGAAAGTGTTCAGAAACATCCAAGTAACAAAATACTTCCGTTAGCGGTCAGTGTACGTTGGGCTAAACTGCACACGCGTTCAACCAGATTGAAGCTTTTTGGAGTAGTTTCTTGCAAGGATAAAGGAAAAAACACTCACTATTTGACTACTTGATAAGTTGAGAAACTTTTGGCTACACGTTTAATCTTAGTATTGATGATTTCACACCGCGTGGCTATAATCATACAGTGTTAGTGTTTATCAATGGTAATTCAGATGAAACATATACATTCACTTAATAGAAAACATTCAATCTTTAGTTCAAATTGCTTGACTTAGAGAAATGTACAATGTGAGCTTCACTCTCCTGATATACAGACAGACTGTAGTATAATTATTATCACATCTCAGTAACGTCTACTAATGCTATTATTATTACCATTGTCACATCTCCAAAACATTTATTATCACTATCACATCTTGTAAACATATATTTTTATCATGTTAAGGAATAGTTAAATGTGATGTTATCTCAATAACAGCTCAGTTTTGAATCGGTACTATTTAGTGTTAGAAGTACATGAGAGGAATGTCAGCAATTGTTCCAAGTGCCCCCATGAACTTTAACCACAAAAAATGGTCAGGTGCTACAGCCTCAGCAGCAGGGGGCGATGGTGAGGCCTCTTCAGATGACCCCCATGGTGACCCTCAGGGGTCAGCCCTCCCACAGCCGCATCGTGCTGGGGCAGCCACAGGTCAAACCACTACAGACGGGTGAGTACAAAGGAGAACTTTGAGGGGAGGTCCTCTCGCTTCTGTAGGCTACTCCTTTTTCTTGCAAACTTTTTGTAAGAGATTACATGTTGAAGTTGTGTAATGACATTCAACAAGAAGTGATTAGGAACTACAATTGTAACATGAACTGACTGGGTCAGATGCCTGAATGCCCACGTCTCAACTCCAGTCTTCATAAGAAAATGCATCCAATTAGGCACAAGTGGAGAATGAATTGGACAATATGCCAGGGACTGGGCAGGAGTTGGCAAGCTGGTGGGCGACAGGGGGGATTATGTTTTTAGAACAATAGATGATTTACATTTTATAATGGTATTAGTTGCCTTTTAACAAATCATGCATACATTTAGTGTTATTGATCACCGTATGTCCATTTCAGAGCATCCTGTCATTCTGGTAATTTGTGTTGTTAAAAATATAACGTTTTCACTTTTCCTAAATGAGCTAGAAAAGTCAACCTTTAGTGGTGTGAAGAAATGACAGACCCAAATGACTGGTGTTTAGAGAGAAAGGTAGAGGGCCTAGAACTGACCCTTGGGGAATGCCGGTAGTACAAGCCTGGTAGTTAGAGCCCAGCAGTAGGAGGAGCATGCCAGGCCTGAGAGGTTGATGGATTACAGTGATCTTATGGTTTACAGTGTTGAAGGCAGCAAATGGATCTAGGAGAATGACAACAAAGGACCCTTAGGCAAACGTGCTCAGTCTCCTGACCCACCGAAGGCTTGTAGTGAGGTTTAGGGTTATGGAGATCCTTTAAGAGTTGGTCAGAGGCAGCATGTGCAAATATTCTGGAAACAGAAGGAAGAAGGGATTTGGTTCTGCTGTGTTTGACAGTTTATATTCTCTTTTTTCAGTCCCTATGGTCAAGCCAGGAGTGTCTGGATCCAGGTTGTCTTCGGGTGCTGCCTCTCCAGCCACTGCAGTTCAGCAGAACAAGCTGAAGGAAGCTGGGGGAACGTTCAGGTCAGCACGGTCACTTCCACTATACAACAAGGGCAGTTTATCACAAAACGCTCCGATTAAATCTCTGTAGCTGTCGCCTGGCTGACCCGTGTGTATGTCCAGGGATGATGATGACATCAATGACGTGGCGTCCATGGCTGGAGTCAACCTGTCAGAGGAGAGTGCCCGTATCCTGGCTACCAACTCCGAGCTGGTGGGAGCGGTGACACGCTCCTGTAAGGACAAGGCCTTCCTCCACACTCCCTTGCTGACCCGAAGAATACTGGAGATGGGTATGCACAACGCGCCCACGTGTGCCTATGCACGTTTGGGTTTAGCTGTGGTGCTGAGTCCCCAGATCTCCACTGACTGCGTGCATTACCCCAACGCAGGTAAGAAGTTTGGTGTGAGTGATCTCGGGCCGGAGGTTGTGAACTACATCTCTCATGCCACTCAGGCGAGGCTAACCAACCTTCTGGGAAAGGTTTCTGAGGTGGCCCAGCAGAGGAACATCAACTTCAAGGTCTGTAGCGCTTTGTGGGTATTTTCTGGGTTTGTTTCTGTGGTCCAATAGTGGTGCTTTGACGTGTGCTTGACAGGAGGACAGTCGCTACGAGCAGACCAGCGACGTGCGTGCCCAGCTCAAGTTCTTTGAGCAGCTGGATCAGATGGAGAAACAGAGGAGGGAGGAGCAGCAGAGAGAGATCCTGATGAAGGCAGCAAAGGTACTGGAGGTCAACAGTATCAACAGCACAGATCCATTCGTTTATCACACTAATTATATTTGTGAGGTAGGACCTCTAGTGGTGAGAGGTAAGAATGCATGATAGGGATGCACCAATGCGTAAATTGTCCTATACCCGGAGTAGTGGCACCTGATTGGCTGGGGGAAGTTGCAGTTAACTCTTCATACCTTACTGTACTGAAAAAGCAATGATTTGGCTGGTTGACAGATAATATAACTAGGTCTATAGCTAGAACAAAAACTAGGGAGTCTAGTTCACACTACTTGTCTGGCCTAACCAGACATAAACATATGAGTAATTGACAGCATGTCACCTGTGGACCAGTGAATGTGCGTAACTCAAACTGAAAATATGCTTTGAGGTTCTCAAAACAGTGAAAATTATCAATCGGGTGTTAACTTGTATTATGGCTTCATAGTCAATATTTATTGCTGTCCTCTATCCTCTGTAATTGAATGCTACACTTCGTTTGTGGTTTACTGTGTATCTGGTCCGATATGTCTTTCTGGCCCTGTGGTATCAACGTGATGGTAACATGTATAGTCATCTCAACGGCCTAAAGGGGTTACAAATGGGCAAGCCACCACTGGATACTGATAGTCAATATTAATATAATATAATTTGCCAATCTCAACATTGATGTCTTTCCCAGGCATAAAATACAGATGTTTCTTCTAAAAATGCTAATTCAATAATGCCACACTTTGGCATTAAAAACGTTGGTTTTAATACATTTTAACAAAAGTAAGCGCCACAACAGCAATAATAATAACAATACTAATGATAAAAACATATATGATAGGTGACAATAACATAAATATTCGTTCCCTTTAAATGAATACACATATTACAATGGGTGGACGTGAATGAAGTAAATAAGGTCTTGGACTCAATCAACAAAACTGCGGGAGAGAACCAAAGAGAACATGCCAATTATACATGACGCATGCCTAAACAAATACTTTATTCCCGCCCCGCCGGCCCTGATCTCCATTGTGTCCTTCCAGTCTCGTTCTCGCCAGGAAGACCCGGAGCAGCTGCGGTTGAAACAGAAGGCCAAGGAGGTAAGAGGCTGCTGATGTGACCACCCGGGCACCGCGTACCGTTGGACCGGAGCCGCCGCGCTGTTAAGTCGGGCACCTAATCCGCGCGTCTGTCCCCAGATGCAGCAACAGGAGCTGTTTCAGCTGCGACAGAAGGAGGCTAACCTGACAGCGTTGGCGGCCATCGGCCCCAGGAAGAAGAGGAGAACGGAGGCTGCGGCGGCTGCGGCTGGAGCTGAGGTAACGCCTTCGCTCACGTTGGGGGTTCCGCTCTGCGTACGCGGTCACAGCCTGAGCCGTCTTTCTGTGTGTCGCTCCCCCACTCAGTCTCGTGGCTGTTTCTGGTTTGTTGTTCTTTTGTCTCCCTCACATTGCCTCTCATCTGTCTGCGCCCTCCTCCTCTCTTTCTCCCCCAAACGGTCCGGTTTTCTGACGGCCCCGCCTCGCCCCCTCTCTCCCCTGTCTCTCTCCCTCAGGGCTCAGGGCTCAGTCCTTCTGCGTCTGGAAGTGGTAGTTCAGGGGCCTCCAGACAGTATGTCCGGCAGCGCATCACGCGCGTCAACCTCAGGGACATGCTCTTCTGTCTGGAGAACGAGAGAGACACCAGTCACTCCCACCTCCTTTACCGAGGCTTCCTCAAATAGACTGAAAGGAGAGCGGTGACTCTGTCCTCCACCAGCAGAAACCCCCCTAAAGACAGGGCTGTCAGTGGAAACCAAGGGCTTCAAATTGGATAGGAGGGATGGGACACTGATAAAACCATGTCAACACTCCAGGCCTCAGTGAAGGAACGGTTCGGCTCCCCTGGAACACGCTGGTCATCGTACTGTTCCTCATCCAGGTCGATGTCCAGTCCCCCGTCCAGAGCCCTAACGGGACTTCTGGATGGACTAGAAGTTTTCTCTTCGTTCGTTTTATTGACTTCGTTTTAGAGTCCCCTTTTAATTAAGGCATAAAGAGATACATATACATCATATTTGTACACAGTTTTTCTGGAGAGCAGTTTCGTAGTGTACAGTTACGAATATTAATTCTTCACATTTTCTGATGGCTGTTTTATTGGCCATTGAATTAGTTTGAACACTTTGTGATTAATGCTTGTTATTTACTGAGTTGCCTTCTTGAGAAAAGCCATATAATTGAATCTAATCTTGAACAGCACAACAATCTAGTGAAATGTGTTTTACTTTTTAGTTGGTCATTTTAACCTTATCTTGGATTCAATGTCTTTTATTTATATTTTGTAATCAACTCAAAAAAGCTTTGGATTTAATCAGCGTGTGTTGAAATCATATCCATCTTCTCCGATCTGAATTGGTTAGGCGTGAACATCTCTTTTGGAGGCAAACCATGAATAATCACAACAATATCCTGTTCTAAATATTTAAGACTTTTCTTACTACATTTTGGTCATTAGAGTATTTGAAATGAGAAAGTGTTTGATTTCGGCAATGTTTAAAACTGTTCTAAAACAGAGAAACCTTTGGCACCGGAGTAGGCCTGTAGCCTATGGATGTGATTCTCTAGAAACAACACGCACGCCAGAACCGAATAGTTTTTTTAAGCACTGCATGGGTTATACAACAGGTTTTCTTTTTTCTTTTATGATATATTAGAAAGATTAATTTTCTATTCTAACCTCCACAAAATGCTAATGTATTTGTTTCTAGTGATATGCTGATTTTTGTGATATTTTCAGTGTGGTTTAATGGGAACGTTGATACCTTTTTTCAAGATTTCTTTTCTGCCTAATATTCTGGGTTTCTGTTCCGATATCTCTCTCGACAGCCTTGGCTGGAGCTCTGGTTTTCTTCCGATGCATTGATTTCACATGCAGATGTTTCTGTACCTGTTAGTTTTCATATTTGTCTCTTACAGAGAAAAACAAATGGGGTCTGGCAGCATAGCATGTGGACCGTAGTTCCTGTACATTTTGCACACACTTGTTCATATGTAAATATTTTACCTAACGTTTTTAAATGCAATGGTTTTGTATAGGATTGAAAGAAAATAAACTCCTTCAATAAAATTGGAAACAGATATTTTTGTTTATCCGTTTTTCTAGTCCATGTCACTAGTAGTGTTCTTCATCCTGAGCCTAGGGACCCGAAGTATCACTGCTTCACTATTCAAATGGTATTTCCTTACATTTAGCTGGGGTCCCAGGTCTAAATCAGTCCCTGATTAGACGGAAAACCAGTGCAATTTTGGGTTATGAAGTACAGGGAGCCGTATTCTTCTAGGACTTTCCATGTAGCTCTATTTAATGACTCTAAATGGCATTTAGGTCCTATTCGTCTGATTTTAAATCAAAAGGAGTAAAACATTATCTGGTTCCCAGACCCAATACCTGTTTATGTACACGTTCCAGGTTACACTGTTTTCTGCTTTCTCTAGTATTCTATACAGTTAACCCCTCTTATCAACATCTGTTCTCCAGTTCTCTCTGAACAGGCAGACAGACATTTACACATGAACGTACAGCAGAACACGACAAACACAGGGCCATTATCATCACTTTCCATATCCATCTGCTAACAGTCTGGTCGATACTGGGTTGGTTCTGGGTCAGCTGCATGTGTTGTTGAAACAGTTGTGCATAATTCCATTCTTTATGTCTGAGACTTGATTGATTGTGACCAATTTCAACAATCCTTTGACACCGATCCTTTCCATTTCACTGTTCAGTGGTCACGCTCTTGATCTCCACAAGATGGCGGTATTACCATGTGCTATTGACAGGTGCATGTTTTCCACCAGCTTTCGATTTGGAATTGTGATCCTGTATCGCTGTGACTTGATTAGTCCCAAATCCAGAATGCTCAAGTGTTTCACTGTTTATTATTACTAAGTTATTATCAAGTTTAGTCTCCAGAATAAGAGGATGGGTGTTGGGGCTCAAAAAACATCTGATGGATGCTCTAGCGGTGTATATTGCATTTAATAATAATCATTGTTTGTCAACATCTACCACCAAGTGTTAGGATCTTTCTCAAGATGCAGAGCCAAACAAAGTTGGGACAGCTTGGGTTGTATTATCAATTAATCCTGGTTGAAGTGGGAGTTCTTTATATAAGTACACAAGGTCAGCCTGCAAGTTAATCTGACCAAACGTGTAACCGCTACAATGTGCGTTTGATTGAATTGAGTGCTAAGTTCATCATTATAACTATACGATCAACTTAGCCCCTGAGATGCTTTTGGTAAACCGGCTCCTGGTGTATCAGGCTTAACCTGTCCCTTTGTGCTTCGGCCCAATCCAATATTTCCTCAGGTAAATCCCCCACCACTGCGCGACATTGCTGCTCTCTGAGTTTAGTCTACAAGAGCCCCTTGTGTGCGTCAGAAACAGAAGGACTGTGATTGCCTAGTGATATCTCCGAGAGACCACCTGGAGGTTGGGGGTAAACACCCGGATCCTTCCAGGGGGGAGGGAAGTGACATGACTGTGTTTCCAGTGATAGGCCTCGCCTAACATGTTTCTCATTTGTTACATTTTAATTGATGTCGTACTGTGCTGTGCGTCAGGTGTTGTGACAGAGACTGTGCCTAAGGGACCCGAGTCAGCATCATGACACTATGGAAGTCAGTGTGTGTGTGTGTGTGTGTGTGTGTGTGTGTGTGTGTGTGTGTGTGTGTGTGTGTGTGTGTGTGAGGGTCTGTTGTTAAGGCAGCACGTGCAGGGTTATAAACATGGATTAAGGACGTTCTGAAAGTGCTTCTGTAATGAATCCAAAGACCTTTTACCTGCGTTTAGTCTCATGTCTGTGCCAGTTCCCATGGACTCCAGGGTGGTTGGGTGTCAGTGTTGAGTAGAACGGTCTGCCCTGTCCTGGAAAAGCTATAATAAGCCCGGTGTTTATGACTGGCATTAAAATGGCTTCATGAGCATGGCTGAACCTGTGAAGTATTGACTCAGGGGTTAATGGACTGTTGGCTTCTTTTAATGGACCTCAATTCAGACCAGCCCACATACATCAAGAGGGGAAATGACTAATCATTTGTCTGAATCGGTTATCTGAATCTGAATCAGTTAATTCATTAACAAGACAGAGCAAACCTACACGCTATGATACATTCAAGCAGACCTCTGGGATTCTGCGCTCCGGAGTGGATGTCCTGAGACTCTAAGCTAGATGGCACTGACAGCACACGCACTTTGCAGGGCAACGGTTAACTGATGTCTTCGGGGACTCATCAGACACATTCAGTCGCCTATACAAGACCGACAGGCACGTAGCCACGACAGGCTATGATTACTGTCCTCCGTGTTATTGTAATATCATTACACTCGCCCGGTTAGGGCTAGTACACGTGTGGTGGCTGATAACTTATTTACACCAATCACCTCCCGTATATTATTCATGTGAAGGATGGGCGTCCCGCGCCTCCACCGAGGCTGACGGATGGAAGCGGGATTGAATGGAAGGAGGCGCCCGACCGGGAGTCAGTCAGATTGAACCATGCGCATCACCTCAGGCTGCGTTAGTCGTGGATGAAGGCTTCTAAACCCCTTGAAAGTGGGTTCGCTCGCAAATGCTTCACACTGACAGGGCCAGATAAGGCACTAACACCAAATTGGGAAGGGTAGATTTCGGCGAATCGGTTATTCAACAAGGCGTTTTACTGCAATACAGGGGTAGGACATGGACCTACTAACGGATAGACGCGCTGACTGATTCACACAATCCCATTGTGAAGTGAAGCCATAGCTGGGTATGCGATGGGTACGCCCGTGCCGGATGAGATGTTACTCAAGCGGAGTTTCGCAGCTTGACACGAAGCCCTCTGGTCTCTGCTGCGTCTCCCACCAATGTGACCCAGCAGGCAGGAGTGGAGCGGGAGGTGGACTAGACTGGACCAGGGGCCCCCGTTCCGTCTGCCTGGCTAGACATCTAATTGAGCCGATATGCAGTATGCGCCGGGCTTACTGTGGAATGCAATCTCTCAGCTGACGCCATTGACTTTGATCTTATGCTGGATTTACACAACACGGAATATATAGCACGGATCCCGGTCTACTCTGGGTGGTAACATCAAACGGTTTCACCAGCTGATCCCAAAATAGTTGGCCTTTGTCACTGTTAGAACAAGACACCATGAGACAAGCCCCTCTTTGGTTGCCACCTAAACAGCCCCTTCAGCATTACATTATGAACTTTCACTTGCCTCGGCACAACCAAAACACAGCGGTTCGAGTACATCTCAGTCATTATTTCTCAGGAAGTAAAAAGAGCAGGACGTATTTGTAAACGATGACTTATTTAGAACACATAGCCGAATGGGCTGGCCGCTGGCCAACTGCTATGCTCTTGCTCAGTATAAATAACGAATCAAAATCCCACCTCAAGTTTGCTGACTCCGTTATCCAAAACAGACGTGTTTCCTGGAGTACAGTTTTCCGTCTGACGTAGGACAGTTTGACCCTTGAACAAATCCAAGTATCTCTCCTTTAACGTTATCGTGTGAAAACAAAGACTACTTTTTCATGGTCACTCACCTAGTACGACATTTTACAGGTGAGTGATTGTTCTTCGTAGCATGGTAACTGTGTCTCACCCTGAACGGCTCGTGGAAGGTTTCATTACAAGGATTAGTTGTTGCACGGATTCTTGTGTTAAAGGCTTCCTTATTATATAGAAGGCTCCATTATTGTGTGTCCTCATTACCAGTGCTTCCTTCTCAAGTAGAAAGATTAAATAAATGGCGAATCAAAGCACCCCTCATTATCAACCACAGTATTTTCTTAAAGCTCCCTCTCTCTTATAACTAGAGTTGGGTTTGAGTGGGCCTGGGTCTAAAACTATTTCAACAAAATAATGAACACAATTCCTCTCTTTCCATCCATCAACTCTTCTTCTAACCCAAACCCTATTCCTTCAGCTTCATCCATCCCCTCAGGCCTGAAGTGGCCATACACGGTATCTCTGATCTCTCCAAGTCATTTTACCCCCCTATCTCCATCTCTTTCCCCTATCCGCTCACACTCTCGCTCTCTCTCTGGGAGTCTCATTAAAGACGCTCTATCTAACGAGATTAGGTCCTGGGGATTAATGGTGTGGCTAATTGATAGACACACAGCCAGGGAGGATTAAAACCCTTCCATTCCCCCCGCTGCTTTTCGGTGCCTCAGCTGACTAATTGAAATCAAAGGGATGGACACAAATACACATGGTACCCAGCAGAGCTGATTCAGCTCACATTTTGCTCAAGCAGCGTAGATGGAGATCGAACCATAACAAAGAGGTCTAGAAGGTCACATGAAAAGATTGCTCTTTGTCCTCCAACCAGTGTTGATGCCTGATTCAGAGCAAATGGGGCGGAGCCCCCAAGATGCAATTATTCTGCTCAAGGTACTGTCAATCATGGGGACAATATGACACCAACCAGGACACTGGGCGAAGGCAAACCCCTTCCAACCAGGACACTGGGCGAAGGCAAACCCTTCCAACCAGGACACTGGGCGAAGGCAAACCATCGATTATAATGAAAGTACAAGGGCCAAGATGTCTATATCTATGTTGTCGGCCCCTGAAACCATCGTACTCGTGACAGGTATTCCTCAAGGCTTTGATTGGACATAATCCTAGCTAGGGTGGTCATGAGGTTTAGGTGGTTGTCTTTGGTAAATGTGTGTACTTTTGCAGCGTGGGTTTGTCTTCCAGTATTTACTCTTTTCTGTATCTTTCCTCACAGTCTTTATGAAATAAAGAATAATTATCTTTAACCAAACATTTTTAAAATGTGCTTACAATGTAACAAAGAAGTAATAAAACCTGATAGATTCCAGTTCTCTAAAAATGCCTTTTTGTATTTTTAAAATTTTAAACACCAAAAAACTAACATTTTAAACAGTCAAAATCCAAATGACATTGGTTTAATGTTGCAAAATAATAATAAGGAAAAAATTACAGTTTGGCAGGCTGGAAATCAAAACAAACGAAGACCAAGAAGCATTCTACAGAAGTTCAAGATATTGTTACATAAATGCATAGTGTTTGGAAATCCGAGTTGGATACTCACCCACAGTTGGATCAATAATCAGGAATTGGAACCTGTATCATATCACCCAGGGATTTCCATGAAAAGGTTGTCCCTCAAAACACAGCACTCAAACAAGTTGACTGTGAAAGAAGCCACAGAGGCCAAAAATCGGTTCGAAGTAGCTACCAAGTTCAATGGCTAGGAGAGGAATAAAGGTGCACCAGTGAATCATATCAAGAGCTCTATAATACTTGGCTATATTTCAGGATGGCAAAAAAAGCTATTCTCAGAATGTACTATTTCAAATAATGAGTGTTGCAATGTGAAGATTGATTTTGTGATCAGATGAGACCAAAAAATAGATTTTGGCAAAAACCCAAAGTATTGAGTGCCTTTTCCTCAACACTTGGCATCCCAGCAGGTAGGTATGGTGGTGGCAGCATCATGGTCTTCATCAGCAGGAACTGAGCCTCTGGTTAAAATGTAAAGAATAATGAGAAAGGTACTGGACTAAGCAACATGGTATTGACTCAAGAACAAAAAGATCTTCCAACCAACCCGATTAAGCTAAAACGTCTCAGTGCCGCTGGGCAGGAACACAATAAGAAGCATTCGGCATCGAAAACATCACAGCAGCTAAAATTAAAGTCCAATTTGTTTAGCACCGTGGGATGTTGGCGTGGTTTACTCTAGTCCAATCCCTGTGGTCGGTGGGCCCTCGCTAGCTTAAATGTGTTTCTAGGCCAGAGAATCCGCTCACAAGAACAGAGGAATGTTTCCTGGTTTCACAAGCTGTGTGGTAAGAAGCTGAATAGGTGAATCATAGGATCCATAACGCATGGAGGCGGTGACATTATAGTGTGGGGCTGCTATACTTCCTCACGGCCTGGTGAACTTAAATTATTGAGTCAACCATAAATGATATTGTACCCTTGTGAATGTGAGGCTATCTGAAGCTATTGCTGTGGACATGGCATGCAAGAAACCCCTCAAACATGATACAGTTAAAGCAGTATTGTAAACAAGTGTGTGCCAACATCCTCCCAGTTGATGCAGGAGAGTGATGGAATTTACAAGAATACATGACGTTGTTACAGCTAGACCAGCAAGACCAGCTATTGAAGAAAGGGATGCACTTACTGTTCCAACACCCTAAGAAATATTTAAAAATCTTTAAAAAAAGAACATTTAGGTGGCCAATGCACCTTTTTCTTTCTTTTGCAAAAGACTTCAAACATTTTGAGTGAGGAACAGAAGGTTTCAATTAAAGATACCTTTGCAAATGGAACCTTTCTGTTCCTTACTCAAAACGTTTTTTAAAATTTTTATTTTAAAGTTGCAGTGGTCTCTTATTTTTTCCCAGTGCTGTATATATTTAAATAGCATGCAAAGTATAATCTTTCAGTGCCATTTATTACATTATATTGCCGTTGTCTGTGTATGAATTAAGATTAGATATCCATGTATGCTATAACAACTTTATAATCTAATTTACAATAAGCACACACATACTTAACAAATCAAATATGTACCAATTCAAACCTAGTACAGTAAAATCAATGGTTTATTCATAAGCATACTTATGAATATGAAAACAACTAATTGGTAAAACATATGTTGTGGCACATTTTGACATTTGAAGAAAATCATTATAAACTTTCAGATATTTGGTTTCCAGTTGGCTTTGTAATTGAGCAGAAACGTTTCTCTTAACCTTGTCCCCTGGCTACTGCACTTTCGGGCTGAAGTGTCTTAGTGAGAAATTTTGTTTCCCTGAACCTCCGGCAGTAGGCTCAAGCTATTTAGTTTCTCTTCCCAGTCAGACAGCCTGCCTATGTCAGACTCTGCACTTACTTGATGAAAAAGGGTTTTGAGCAGAAAAAGGTTTGGTCACCAGTGTGATATTTGTAGCACCTTGATTAAAATCTAGGTTAACTTCATTTCAAACCGATATAGAATAAGCAAAGTAAGTCATGCTAATGTCAGAGGGCAAATACGATGGATGAAGTCAGTACATTCTGTTTACCAGAATGTGTGGGACATTGCATCCCATTCCATACTTACCTTACATTTTGCCTGCCAGCTACTACACTCAACGTCCAAATGATTGTTTCACAACCATCTAAAGGATGTATACTTCAATGTGCCACTTTCCCCCCAGCACTGGAAGCTAAAAATTCTACTCAGAGGCTGTAGCCTTCAGGTTTCGAGTCCTCACTTTCCGTCTCTCCCTATCTCCTTTTCACGGGTGGTTAAGGGGAGACTTGTCACCGACCACGAGCAAAGGGCTAAGGGTATTTGCCATCTGGATGATTGACCTGCGGGGTTGGAGTCACGCAAACAGGCATCAAGCCTCAGTCCTTCTCTCTCATGTTCAATCACTGAGCTTTAGGATGAACTTGGACAAGACTCGTGGCAGCGCTCAATCTCTCTTATCATCAACCAATTGGGGCAGACCTCGCTCAACGCACTTCCCCCCTATCTACCTTATCTAGCCCACGCTGAACCAACAAAGTTCTGGGACCGACACTTGTGGGCCCCCATTGGCCAGTCAATCGTAACTTGAAGATATCTGTCGGTTGGTCAGGGATTTGTAGAAACTGCATATGTGTCTGGATTTGCTGACTCATGCCTGCAGAATTAAAACCTTTAGGCTTCACCACTAAAAGATCCAATCTGCCTGCAAGGAGTTTGCCATTATATATTGTTACTAATAACTATACATGTATAGATTGCAGGCTTTTGGATTGGGGTGTAAGAGAATGATCCCCTTTCAGAGACTCAACAATGTTCCTACGCAGGTTCTTTGCGCCGGGCTACTCATCCTACACTTGAGGTTAACCTTGCTGCAGTGTGTCATGGGAATTGAAACTGGGATTCCCTGGAATTTGTGAGACCATTTTGGACTTGGCTCTGGTTCTATACGAACTATGCGCTGCTCTTTTTGAACCAATGGAGTCCGTGGATACGAGGATCTCGCCTGCAATATCGATTTGTCTCTTGGCCAAGTCTCAGCTGAACACACGAAGGCTTTTCTGAGGATCATTGTTGCACTCTTCCTGCACCAGGCACGCAAACAAAGCCTTTATGTCCAATGACCAACTCCTTGTTTACGTGCCAAAACAGCTTGGGGTAGGGTGGTATCCCAGGGGATTGGGAGGCACCTCCTTGGCATTTTACAGCAAAGGGCAACGGATGCCTAACTGTGCATGCGCACTACAAACTCCTAAGCACTGTTCAAAGGGCAAGCTGTGGCAGATATCTCTTCAGCAGCAAATCAGCATCACCTTACACATTTATGTAACAATTCACACGTCAATGTGACTGTTTCCTCTCGTATAAGCTGCCACGGGCCACCAGGTTCAGTGTTTCCGCACGGCTGACGTTGGCGTGATTGATCGGCACTGCATGTGCCGTTCTTAAGTAACCGACTGAATGGGAACTTTGCATTGTGTTTAAAACTTTGGTTCCAGGGGCCCTTATTGGCCTTGATAAGCATAGTTGAATAATTAGCCCAGGTTATGGTTACACCACATAACTTCCATACCATACCAATCTGCTTCAGGGAATCATGAATATAGACTTACCATACAAACCATACAAATCAGCACATCTACCACAAGAGGTTTTGTGGATACGAGCACAGTGTTCATTTATGGTGACAGTCTGGAATGGTGACTGAACTTTGAAACAAAAAGTTATTCCTGAGATTGTCAGTTAGAAACTATATTTTTAAAACTTTGTGCCTGTGGATGCTAACTTTGTGCCAATTAATGTTTTAATGGAGACCTCGTTCTGTGTTGGATAATGACTCTAACTGATGAGACAAAGGAGTTATTAGTACTACTTTACGTTACTTCAGGATAGCTTCCTCAACATAAATATGGACTAATATGACTTGTTGCTTTAATGTCACAAAATGCTTTTCAATCAAAAACGAATGTTCTGCTTAAGGCCTCACATCTATCATATCTATGTCTGTCTGTCCTTTTCAAAAGTGTGATAAAAGAACATATAGGTCTACCTTGTTACAGTGTCTTTATGCACCGGATTAAACCATAAAAAACTTCATTGAAAATGAATCCAATCATTTATCACCAGAATAATTTTCATTTATAATGTGACTCCATTTAGATTGCATTTCTTTTCTGACTTTGGTTATGTTATTCTGGTTTTTGCCCTGGATTTCTATTTTTGTTTTGACACACTGTTTTTGTGTG
Organism: Novumbra hubbsi; assembly: GCA_016801125.1. Classification (NCBI taxonomy): domain Eukaryota; kingdom Metazoa; phylum Chordata; class Actinopteri; order Esociformes; family Umbridae; genus Novumbra; species Novumbra hubbsi. The sequence continues at coordinate 36,161 of JACXGK010002416.1, read as the reverse complement.
GGCAGATTTAAGAGGGAGGCAGAAATTATGCCTTTCCGTTAGTATATCACCCAGGGCATCCTTAATCATTGTTTCAGTTTGTTTACGTTCCAAGCTTTCAAACAGTTACATTACATGCTATCTTTATGGAACCCTTTTCACGTTTTTGTGTAAAAAAAAGCACAAAAATCTTGTGCTCTCACCCAAGTTGCTTGTATTTTAGTTGTTAATTCTAAAATAAGATGTGAAGGTTGTACCTGCTAAACAATTATCTTCTGCAACTATGTTATCTTGCTGAAAGTACAACAAATAACTGCATGCAATCATTATTCTCGATAGCTAAGAAACATAAACAAGTCAAAATCATATTATTTTAAACATAACTATTCATAATGTACAGTATGGCCGGTAGCAATATTATCACATTATAAAATTAAGAGTAACATGAGACAGACATAACATTGAAAAAAGTAAATCCATGGTGAGTCAATCTGTTGCTTGTCTCAATACTGTTAAAACATGGCAATAAAAGCATATATTTAAACAGGTAAATATGTTGCATATACATACAGTGACTCACCCACCTTGAACTTTTATACATTTTGTACTTTTACAAACTGTAATTCAAATACAACTTAAATAGACTTTTACCATTTGATCAACACAACATGTATAGTACTTAGACACTCTGTGACACAAACAATAATGACCACAAAAATCTGTTGGATGCGTAAGTATTCATCCACCAAGTCACTTGGTAGAATCACATTTCGCTGCAATTACAGCTGCAAGTCTTTTGGGGTATGTCTCTACCAGCTTTGCACATCTAGAGATGGAAATGTTCGTGCATTCCTCTTGGCCAAAAAGCTTAAACTCAGTCAGATTGGATGCAGACTGTGAACAGCAATTTTCAAGTCTTGCCATATATTCTCAATTGGATTTAGGTCTAAGCTTTGACTGGGATGAATGTACTTTGACATTAATGTGCTTTGATCTAAACTATTCCATTGTAGCTCTGGCTGTATGTTTAGGGTCATTGTCCTGCTGAAAGATGAACCTCCGTCTTAGTCTCAAGAGAAACATCCCCACAGCATGATGCTACCACCACCATGTTTCACTGAAGGGATGGTGTGCTCATGGTGATGGGCAGTGTTGGGTTTCCACCACATATAAACATTTTCACTAAAGCCAAAAAGTTTAATTTTGGTCTCATCTGATTAGAGCACCTCCTTCCACATGTGGCAAACTTCAAAAAGGATTTCTTGTGGGTCACTTACAACAACGGCTTTCTTCTTACCACTCTTCCAAGGCCAGATTTGTGGAGTACACGGCTAATAGTTGTCCTGTGGCCAGATTCTGAAACCTCCTTTGTTGATTTTTGCAGCTTCTACCATGGACCTCTTGGTTGCTTCTCTGATTAATTTCCTTCTTGTTTGGCTTGTCAGTTTGGGTGGACGGCATTGTCTTAGTAGGTTTGCGGTTGTGTTATATTATTTCCATTTTCTGATGATGGATTTTATGGTGCTCTGTGAGATATTTGGGATCGTTTTTTGTAAACTAACCCTGCTTTTTACTTCTCCACAACTTTATCCCAGACCTGTTTGGGTGAGCTCCTTGGTCTTTATTCTGCTGTTTGTTCAGTAATGCACTCTGAGGCCTTCACAGAACATCTGTATTTGTACTGAGAATAAATTGCAGACAGGTGGAGCCTATTTACTAATTATGTGACTTGTAAATGTGACTTGTGAAGGCAATTGGTCGCACCAGATCTTTGTTAGGGGTTTCACAGTAAAGGGGGTGAATACATATGCACTCAACACAGATTTTTATTTGTAAATCATTATGAAATCCACGTAATATTTCCCCCCACCAAATGATGGACAGTTTGTGTTGGTCCATTATATAAAATCACATCATCTGTTGACAAAATGTAGAAAAGTCCAAGGGGGGTAAATACTAATGCAAGGCAATGCAGATATATATATATATGTATAGCCCGGGAGAGATCGCCTCAGGTCAGTGTGAGCCCTAGCCAGGTCAGAAGGCCCGCCCCACAAGAGCCGTCACCACAGGGTACAAGGATACCCCAGATAAGCCAATTACTTCCCCCCTCCCCCTGGGCGACACCACCCGAACATGCACCGCCCAACCGAACCCCCCAGCCAACATCAGCAGTGGCATGACCGGGCCTTGAAGCCACGACCATAGCCATAAATAGATTATTCCAAATACATTTACAACATAGCACATGTTGTATTAAGGGTAGTCAGTGTATCTTCAACATGTGAGCCTCAAAACAAGTGTTGTGTTGATTGGCGTGGCATGTCTACGTCATTGCAAACTACTTAACATTACAATCAATCTCTTGAATTACGAAGGCTATTCCCCCTAGAAAACACTTCAAGATCTGTGTCAAGACTGTCCAGCAGGGTAACACCGTTCTTGTGTTCAAGAAACCGTTCACAGTTTCCACAAAGTGTTCCAGGAGCTTTCCTCAATAACAGTATCCAACATGACAATGGAAGAACCTTATGAGACAAAAAGCCGTGAGACAAACAACCTGATTGTACTGGGGCCACCACTTCCTACCTATCCCCGTAACATCAGGCTCACCTATTACGGGAATCCGAGGCCACATGCATCCTCTTGTAGCTGAACTCAGCTAGCATAAGTTTCTAAATGTGCTGACTAGGTGAAGACTCCCTCCATGGCTGGCCACCAGCTATGGACCTCCAATACATGCTTACAGACCTAAGGGCAACTTGGTTCACACAGGCACAATTTCTACAGTGCATGCAACTAACTATAGGGTACTCTAATTGCAGTCTGTCAGATTGTTGGTGAGCATCACTTGCCAGCTGTTACATCCACATTAGATCCATACGACCCAGTAATCTACAAAAGCATTTTCTACAGACATTTTATTGCACCAAATAACTTTAGCGTTTTCCCGTGTCACTTTCAACCCAAGCCTGGGTTACTGTGATTCTTCCTGGCAGCTGCTTCCTCGTCAGCTGGGGCAATGTACGGCTTTCAAAATCTAGAAGGCTAAATTAACAATTTAAAAAGATATAGAGAGAAAGTAACTATTATAAAAGTATGTCAGGCCAAAGCCACATGTATGGCCACGCGTTGCAGTACTTGGCTGTCAGGACAGCTTTACTGTCTGTCTCCAGCTGTTGCCACTGTTACACTGCAATAGGTTTTGTAGTGCTGTGTAAAGCGTCAACAACAAGTAAGAGTGAAGGACGGTGATGGTTGAAAATGAACACGGAAGAAGGCGCCACACTGTCAAAACATGTCTCATTTATTTTCTAAAGCACATATCCAGTAACTAGATGAATGAAGAAAATGATCCAGATACACTGAATAATAGAACAACTATCAGCAGGCATGGCTGTTTGACCCTTCCGCAGTCCCCAGTCCGGAGTGACAGAATGTGTTCGTCAAAGACAAGAGAAGAGGGCTGAATTTGACATATAAAAAACAGGAGTATAACAAAGCTTTCTCATTTCTTTACAAAACAACCCCCCTGCACCCCACCAAAAAAGAAATAATAGAAAAAGAAAAAAAATAAGAAAGAAATCTACTTCATCTTGACCAAAATAAGAAAAGAAAGCAGCACACACTGAAAATGGCCGACATGTCATTCAGCCCATTGAAGAGCGTGAGCAGCAACATTTTTGTTGTTAACTTCAAAAATATGTTATCTTACAGCATTTTCTTTTTTGAATGTCTTTTTACAGAGTATATTCATATATTTTCAGCTGACTATTTTTCACATTCTCACCACATAAGAACAAGTGCGTTGAGTAAAGCATTTTGGAAAAAACATCATGCACCTCTTAATAGTTTTGTTCGCCTAAAAAATGGGAATGTTCAAGGCGAGAAAAATACCTCTATTGCCTCTTTTTCAGTGCCTACTCTCCAAACCATTTCATTTCTTCTGGTTGTATACTGTCTCACTACTCCGATCATGCCTAAATAAGCTTTACAGTGTGAAAAGCAACACAAAACCATACAGGGCAGGCAAGCGTCCGAATGTAAAGGCTCCTGGACTCATGAGTTCACAGAGGAAAGGCAGGCATTCTCTGTTTGTTAGAAACCCCCCACATTTATAAAAACATCCACACAAACCCAATGTCTGAGTGCTGTTGTGTTCACCGGATGATATGGTGATGGATCAGATCAAAAGGTCAGAGTTCGACTGATCTTAACCCACAGCCAGCGCTTGGTGAGGTTCTGTCCTCGGTCTTGCTGCTGGGTAGGTTGTCAGGAGCGGGAGCCATGTGAAGGTTGGAGGGGCATGGGGGTTACAAGGGGACTTGTGCCTCTCAGAACCCCTTCGATGGCGACCAACCCTGAGATAACAGGAGTCCGATACAAAACACACCACAAAAGGCACTTTATAAAACGACAGTGCTTCTGTTCTACGGAAATTCAAGTTGAAAGAGAGAAGAGTGAGCAGTTTATTCAAGAGAAAAGTCTATTTTTCGTCCCCACACAACCCCATTCGGCAGTAGGCCAAAAAGAGACAGTTCTGTTCGGCTCCTTTTCATTGTTCCTAGGCCAAACGGGCATCATCACTCTGGCATCTCAAAAGTGCCTCGCCTCCCCATGTAGCTCAAGGTCCAATAGAGTGAGAAACAGAAAAGAAAAACGAAAAAACTTGCCACTAACAAAAAATATGCCAGAATCGAGTAGCAACAGAACCTGGTGAGGTCACAGGCTGTGTTCTAGAACTCTCAAATGATCCCGTCCTTTCCTCGCAAATCTACCACTCACTAGGTGCTGCGTGGGCCCTGTCCGTGGTTTCGGGGATGAACCGAGCCCAACCCCCAGACCACCCACCCTGACCACCCACCCCTCCCTCAGTCATCGTCTCCCCCACCGTAGAGGTCAGCCAGCTTCTTGAAGCGGGGGCCCCAGTCGTTGAGGTAGTCGTAGTCCTGGTCCCCTGAGCTGGAGGAGTTGAGGGAGCTGACGGAGCCGGCCGTGGAGCCGCTGCCCTCGTAGTCGAACACCAGCAGGGAGTCGTAGGGCGGGGCCGTGGGGTCGTTGTCCGCTGCCCTCAGACCCTGAGAGACGAAGGAGGACCGCAAAGCAGACATTTTATCAACGGCTTGCTACTGTTCAAATGCATGCGTTTACGTCTGAAATATGATTAGGATTTAATATAAGCAACAAATAGATAACATTTGCATTGCACTTTACAGTACATCATGTTGGTCCCAATGATGAAATACAGCCAATAGCCGACGTACGTCATTGATGAAGTCTCCGATATCTCCAGGATGGGGCAGGCTGGGTCTGACAGGGTACTGGGATTCAGCGATGATGGGCCTCTCATCCACCCTGCGAACCCCCATTGGTTTATTGATGATGTGGTCCAGAGACTCGGGCTGCTGCAGTTGGCTCAGGTCATAGTCCTGCAACACAGGGCCAGGAGACACTCCGTGACTGGAAGCATGGTTCACTGAGTGTTCCAGTTCCATCTCAGTATTTAAACATGACATTACACATCACTTCTCCGGAGCAACTTCCAGTAGGCTCTTCATCGTGATAAACATCATCACAGTCCCCATCAAACTTGTCATCATTCATCATCATCAGCAGCACTGTCATCGCCATCGTTATCCTCGCCATCCCCATCATCATCACCAGCATTATCATCATCCTCCTGGTGGTCTGTGTGTCTGTGTTTGCGAGCCACAGTCCGTCAGTAGACTTGAGGAACACTGACCTGGTCCTCCTCTCCTCCTCCCTCCTCGTCATACTTCAGGATGTTGTCTCTGACATCATCTTCCGGGTCGATCAGCAGGGGCTTAGCCTGACGCTCCTTCTCTCTGCGCTTCATCCACATCACAAACAGCAGCACCATGGCTGTACACGCACACAGCACAGCAAATCAGGACCCAGACAGCGGACCGATGGGGATATTGACAAGCTGAGGTTATGTGTGTCTGTGTATATATACCTGATACACACACTGAGCAGAATGTTGAAACAGTCCATAGCCCTGTATACACCTGGTTCTAACATGTGTCTGTCATGCTGATCTTGTCCACATTCTGAGTGTGGCCACATTTAATAATGTGTAGACAGTCAAGATACATTGGGAAGTGATTTTGATTGGACGTGTCTGACCCCCTCTTGAGTAAGACCCAGATAGACTTTGTCAGGATATAACCTGGATAGGCTAATGGCTCCTGACAGTAAAAGCATTTACAGTCTGCCACATTGGGGTTGTCATGCCCTCTCAGTCAACCCCACTGGCTGTACAACATACTGATACTGTAATTACAAAAGAATGAATATTGAAATAAAGCTATGACCCAGTTACCTATTCATTAGCTACATATTTGTACAGTTAGTAGTAATTTGCAGGTTTGAATATGACTGTGCTGTTTCTGGTTAGTGTTTTCAAAAAAGGGGCAGAGCGATACAAGCATCAAATATATACTGTCAATATGAACATATATACTGTCAATATGAACATATATACTGTCAATGTCAACATATGTACTGTCAATATCAACATATGTACTGTCAATATCAACATATATACTGTCAATATCAACATATATACTGTCAATATCAACATATGTACTGTTAATATCAACATATGTACTGTCAATATCAACATATGTACTGTCAATATCAACATATGTACTGTCAATATCAACATATGTACTGTCAATATCAACATATGTACTGTCAATATCAACATATAAACTGTCAATATCAACATGTATACTGTCAGTATCAACAAATTTACCGTTGATTCCTTCCAGCTAATCGCTCACATGCAGTAAAGCACACTTCATATAACTGCCTTCAACATTCCTAGTCCTTTTCTCAGGCCGCACGCTTCAGACCGACTGGCCGAGGAGTAACCACGGCAACGGTCTGACGTCCGAGCCGGAGAGTCGATGCCCGTGGGCAGACCACGCGATGGGCGCCGTACTCACTGAGCAGGATGATGATGCAGATCAATATGGCTATGATGGCGCCGGTCCCCAGGCCGGCGGACGCCACGGCCCCCGTGGCAGTGCAGTCCCCGTTGTCGTCGCACGGGCACACCTTCACCTTTATACTGGAGTGGTTGGAGAGGGGCGGGTTCCCGGAGTCCGACACCATGATGGGGACTTCGTACACCCCCGGGTCCAGGTAGGCGATCCTCAGTCTCAGCTGGGCGTAGTCGCCTGGGGAGAAACACAGCGACACCCTTCTTCAGTGTCCCAGTTTCGCAGGAGACGCGTAGAGGAGGAGCTGACCATGTACAGGTTGACACGCGGGCAGTTTCTATTGCACAGACACGCGCACCCACACGCACGCACGCACACACACGCGCACACATCTGCAGCATATCTCGGTCTGAACTGAAACCAAAATGGGGATTGTCAACGGGCACAGTGTCATTTATCCATCTGTGGGGACAGCGTGTTGTCAGGGCTGATGGAAGAATGGATGTCATCTGTCTCACACCACCTGTCGCGTGGCGGAACCATTAACTCTCCAAGAGAACACTGACGTGTGTGTTGTTCCACGAACTGACCCTGCAGAGCTGGGTGAAAATCGTTTTTATTGAACAAAATTCCCTCAAAGGCTATTTTGAAGTTAATATAGATTACAGGAAAATCATGTCAACTACGAAAAGTGGAATTAAATAACAAGTAACAGCAAGTGCGTATTAAGTCCAAAATAAAGCTACTGGGTTGATTGTAACGGAAAATGGCAAAAATTTATAGAATCTGCTCCTATAAACTGCTTTAAGTACAATTTACATTATTAGACCATGCTTCTTTTACACTCTGAATTCCCAACAAGTGTTGTACACTGGAGGCAAAACCTGAAGTAATGTTGGGAAGGGCTAAAATGACGTACCAGAGAGGAAATATTGGCACTTTAGCAAGTCTTTATGTATAGTAAATATCAGATTTATAAGTCTATATCGTAAAGAGCTCTTAAATGAATGACCCATTTAAAACTTGCCTGACTACCCAAACAATACACCGATCCTGTTAATTGGTTCTCTGGAAGCAATTTGGATCAGTGTATTGTACATCCCCAAGACCCATTTTAAGTGTAAAAAATTACCAAACAATCCGATAGATCAAGGAAATTGATTCGTTTTGTCCCAAAACACATGTGTGTATAAAGCGACACCTAGACCTTCTCCATATTACTTTCCATTTGCCTGAAACCACGCAGTGTCACCCAGCAAACACACTGTGTCACCCACCAGACACACCGTGTCTCCCACCAGACACACCGTGTCACCCACCAGACACACCGTGTCACCCACCAGACACACCGTGTCACCCACCAGACACACCGTGTCACCCACCAGACACACCGTGTCACCCACCAGAACCACCGTGTCACCCACCAGACACAACCTGTCACCCACCAGACACAACCTGTCACCCACCAGACACACCGTGTCACCCACCAGCACACCGTGTCACCCACCGGACACACCGTGTCTCCCACCGGACACACCGTGTCTCCCACCGGACACACCGTTTCTCCCACCAGACACACCGTGTCACCCACCAGACACACCGTGTCACCCACCAGACACACCGTGTCTCCCACCAGACACAATGTGTCACCCACCAGACACAATGTGTCACCCACCAGACACACCGTGTCACCCACCCGCACACCGTGTCACCCACCCGCACACCGTGTCACCCACCCGCACACCATGTCACCCACCAGACACACCGTGTCTCCCACCAGACACATCGTGTCACCCACCAGACACACCGTGTCACCCACCAGACACACCATTTCACCCACCTACACCCCATGCCACCCACCAGCCACACTGTTCCCCACCAGACACACTGTGTCCCCCACCAGACACACAGTGTCACCCACCAGACAGAATCAGACACACAGAAACAGCAGTCACACACACAGACTCATGTTCCTGTGCACACAAAATTGTTAGGGTACAGAAAGGTTTCCGATCATCCGACCAGCCAACCGGACTGTAACACCGGCAGGTCCGCCTCCGGAGATCCTTCTTACCAATAACGCGGGACACGGTCCAGTTGCGACGGACGCTGGAGGGGTAGGAGGGCAACTCGAACACGAAGGGCCCCACATGGGGTTCGGCGTCGGCGTCCGAGGCTGTGATGTTGACCCGCGAGCGGGGGCTGGCGCGATCGCACACCTGGGCCTCCTTGGGCATCAGAACCGGAGCGTTGTCGTTCACGTCTATCAGCTGGATCTGGAGCGTGCCGGTACCGCTGGCGGGCGGTGAGCCTGGGGGGAGGGAGGGAGACAAACGACATGAAGATGAGAATGGATACCTGTGACTACAAGTCCCTTCCGTCTGGAGGGGAGAGATAGAGTACAGTCAGATCACTGGAGGGACGGAGAGACACGAGATGGGGGACAAACACGTGAGGAGAAAACAAAGGAGCTTCGAGAGAACGGTCGGAGAGTGATGGAAGAACACGGCGGACATTTGTTTTAGTCGCCCCCAGCGATGACAGCCATAACTGATGACACGGCACATGCACGTTTCTCACGGCGTGAGGCTAGAGCGCAGGACTCTCAGAGGGCGTTGTGACGAAACGACTTTACCGGACGGCACCACCCATCTCTTTCACACAGCGCATGGTTATTTTAAAAACACACAGAGGACAAACAAACCTTGACCCGACTACAATCCCACACTGGTTCTCGAGTCAGACTTTGCCACAACAACATCCACCCGAACCTAAAGTCGGACATCCACCCAAACCTAGAGTTGGACATCCACCCAAAATCTAGAGTCAGACATCCACCAATGTTACACTGTCTGCAATAATAGAGTGTGCCTCGAAGCGCATCACCCTGATAAATCCCACCCTGTTTTCTGCTAAAGCCACTGTGCCTTGGTGGGGCACTGCTGTCCACCAAAAGTCTGCTCAGATTGGCACGGTGCTTTGCTGAGCTCCCTCAGCGGTGATGACCAATAAATAAAAGCGAATCTCAACCCAGAGGGAACATGCCCCCATTGGACAGGTGCCCAGAATCAAAAGGAGTCGACAGTCCGTCGGCCTAAACAAAGTGGGTTGGGCAAACACGCCACTCCTTCAAGATCGTCAATTTTCAGCCGTTGTTTTAGCGCACCGCACCGACTTAGCGCCCTGTACTCCCGTGAGGCGGTTAGACACACACACTGCGTCACACACTGCGTCGTCACGCTCGCACACTCAATAACTTACCAGACTTACCATTGTCGGCGGCCAGGAAGGTGGCCTCGTAGATGTTGTTCTTGACGTACACGGACTCCCTGTCCAGCATGGCCATGGTGGTGATCTGACCGTTGGTCCTGTTGATCCTCAGCCAGTTCGCCGGGTCAGACAGCTTCGAGTACCTGACGACGCACAGAGGGACCCTTAGCTATTACAACGCACCTTCAATTTAAAGGTGTTTGTCCCTGTGTCGGGAGAGAACGGGGGGAGACAGAGAAGGAAAGAGGGAGGAATGGAGAAGGTGCTGGAATGCGGTTTGATGCTACGAGGAGGAGGTTGATGTTGAGAATAGGTCCACAGAACCCATTGGACAATGAGACACGGGCAAATGTGTGTGAGAAAATGGCAGTTCGGCAGCTGAATCTATTTCCTGCTAATGAGGCACAATGCCGGATTTAGACTTTCCCAAACCCCCGCACTGGAGGGTGTTACGGAAGACAGACAGATCTCCGTATTGATGTTGTGTTCCCTCATGGGAATATCAAGAGCAGAAATGGAGACGAAAAATACCAGGAAAACGAGCGAGAAAGGCGTCGCGCAAACAGCCATGCAGGATCTGACACTCTGTGGCAGGTGAAATGGAGGTCTTCGGTCGGCGTGCGAGACCCCGTCATCTCCCCCCCAGAGAGGCCTACAGGGGCCCGCCATGTTTCTCCCCGGCATCCGGCAGGCTTGCGCCGCGAGAAGGGCACCCGGCTGGTGGGACGGCTAAATGATCTGTCCAGGCCCGCCACCACATGCCCAGTCTCACAAATCAGCAACAGACGTTTATGGGGGAGATGGAGGTGGGGGTCGGGCGAAGAGGGAGGGAAAAGGGTGTCCGACCGTGTCTGTTGGCAAGGTCACGGGAGAGAATCTGTCAGTGGAGATCGGAGGGTACAAACAACATCTCTGGAGGAGAGGGGCGCGGTCACTTCCCATCAATACGAGAGAAAGAAGACGGAAAACCGCGAGTCCGAGCCAGAGAGGGAGAGAGGAGCCAAGAGAGAAGAGGAGGAACGTCTCCGAGCACGAAACCACAGTGCCAGAGAAAGTTTGAATGAGAAGTCAATCCATGAGAAGTTTAAGTGTTTAGAGTTTATTTGTCTGCCAGCACAACATCAATTCGGTAACATTTCCGGAGTGCTTCCATGCCAGACTGAACGTAAGAGTGGAATTGATCAGTTCACAATTCGGAGAATGAGTTGCTGGAGTGGCTGAATAACCTTTGACCCGCTAAGTATGTGGTAGATCTCTCCAGGGAGACTCGCTGGGTTTATGAAGAGACAGCATCAGGCCCTGAGTGTCACTCGATTCGGTGAGTATGGCCAGGACACAGGCGTGAAAGGGATTGATCCCGAGACGGCGAGAAAGAGGTCCTGTCCAGCTCATTACAATGTAACCTTCTCTCCCTCGTCGCTAGGCAACAGGAAGAACGATTGGACCTTGATCTTGGAAGCAGGTCAGCGTTTCAGGCTCAGAGATACAATCCGTGGAACACAATCATTATGTTTTCCACGGTGCTGCAGCCCCCCCCCCCCCCCCCCCC
>JACXGK010002416.1:6958-24295 GCA_016801125.1 Novumbra hubbsi | reverse complement strand
AGAGAAGACTGGATCCCAGTGGCCAGTGGGGCGCGGTTCGAGACGACCACTGTCAGCATGAAGGCCCGGTTCTGCTCATAGTCCACCGGCTAGACGGGGGAAGAGGGCAGGAAGTAAATGGAAAGTAGAACTAAAACGACAAACCCCAGTAACCCGTCGGACCGTTAATGGGACGTTGGCATAGCAGCCCCTTTACCTTGATGACAGTTACCATGCCGTCGTTGTTGACGGGGTTGGTTCGAATGAGGAAGTGACCCTGGGGGTCTCCGCTGGCGATGCGGTACTGGGCGGCCCAGTTGGGGCTGTGGGGCTGATCCCTGTCGATCACCGTCAGGTTGGCCACCACCGCGTTCACTCGGTTCTCTGGGACCTCTCCGGAAAACTACAGGGGAAAGGGGTGGATTTCGATCAATTTGGATGATAAAGACAGTTTTCATTACACTAATGCAGTCCATTATGCAGCAGAATGTCAATATATGGAAATCTTTATTCAAACTAAATGGAAATGTTCAAATAAGTGTTTTCCTGGTAACATTAAATGTGGCACATCTACCAATTAGGCAATGAAATAAGTACTTTAGTCATGCACACGGCAAGTAGCATCTTTTTTCTGTTTGGATTTTTTATTAATTCCAGTCTAAAGGTTTTCAGTGATTTAAGACACACGCACACCAACACAAACACACACACACAGACAGTAATCCCTGTTTCCTCTTGTGATGTGTTAACTGGTTTATGGTGTGTGTCTGCCAGCTGCTGTTCACTCTAATGGCTTCATCATGGTGATGGGCTGCACCCCCACCCCCCGGTCCCCCTCAGCATCACTACGCTGATAAGCATAGAACAGATTAAATATGCACATTCTCTGTGGTGTGGGGGGCTCTCCTATTTCATATTCACCACCAGCTTCAACACAGACCGGGCAGAAAAAAAACCTTCCAAGCTTGTCTGGCAATGTTAGGAAAGCGAGAAGCAGAATGAGATGTGGTTTTCTAAAAGCTACTGCAACAGTTCGAACTGGATAAGAGGGTTCTGGGAAGATGTCCTCACTCTTGAAAGCAACAGGTGTCTTGTCTGATAAGCAGACCAATGGGAGAACCTGAAAGGAGGCTCCACTGGGGACTGGGTAGGGAAATCAGTGGAGCGCCCATCAATGGGTCCTGATAAAGAAACACGACAAAGGTTGAGGTCGACGCAGAAAGCTTGAAAAAAAATAATCTGAAATTAAATGTAGGCGTCCGAGTTTGAAGTGAAATTGAAAGTCAAGTTGAGGAAGAGTTGGAACTGGAACGCAAACCCCCCTATTAATAGACCTCAGCCCTTACGGGGGGAATATGTTCCACTGAGCTGCTTCTAGCCGCAGAACTGGAGATTGAATTAAGAACTGAATGATATAAGAAATTAGTGTTGTGAACAAGCACCCAGCTGTTTTAAAAGGTACCGCTTCCCTCTGTTTTCTTCTACGACAAAACGATCAGCAAAACAACCCGACATGTCTCTGTGGTTTCCGACAGTTCTCAATAGCCTAGGTTGACAACAACAACAACAACAGAAGCAACAACAACAACAGGGCCATAATGTTAGCAAGAAGAATAAAAACACCCTTAAAACAACTCTGGCAATTTTTCTGTCTGAGTCGAGTGGTGCACAGTTAAATTGGTTTTAAGGGTGTCATTATATCCTCGTTGCGATGGAGATGGAGCCCTCAGGCATTGGCAACACACAAAATGTCTGCCTTCTTTATGTCAGACTAGCGCCAGATGCAGTGACACATCTACCGCCGCTAACAGCCAATCACTCCTCCTGCGCCAAACTGCATTAAGGGACTGTTCTTCATTATTAAGCTTCATTAATCTCCACACCGTACGAGAGACAGTCTTACGTCAGGCATAGTGGGGCGTACGCTGGAACCTGAACGAGGCTACACAGCACAGCCCCACACAGCCTTCCAAAGGCATGCGACTTGACGATGTAGACAGAAGCGTGGTGTTCTGTGAGTGTAATGCACTTGATTAGACTGCATTACCATTACATTAGGAGAGAGAGATTATTCAGTAGCCGAATGCAGCCTAATAAGTTGTGGCAAGTACCATTGTCTTTCTGTTTTTCACATAATGACGAACATCACCGTTTCATATTCATACCCACGTCCTGAAATGAATAAAACATTAGGGTTTTTTTTCAAATTGAAAGCAATATAACTGCTTGGTTTACACCCCCGCAAGCAATTTTACTTAATTAGTGTGCTTATGTTTTCTCTCCATCTCCCGTTAAGAGATGCACATTCTTTCTGTGTCTGTCATACACAAAGAATTACTGAATGGCTCCGAATAGAGTTTGCTGTGTGGGAAGAGACAAAAAGGAATTGACAAACAAAGCAACACAGAACCTACATAATACTGCATAACTTATATATGTTATAGGGAAATGGTGGAGTTGTCTGCTGCAGTCTTTGTGTCTGTGACTATGAATGTGTGTATGTAAGTGAGTGTTTGGACATGGAAAATCCATCGCAGGGTGAAAGTAAAACAGATACATTAGTAACAATTCATGACTTCTGCCCTAGTCATATGGTCTCATGTCCTCTGCTCCACCTTAACCACTATCCCTCCATAACACAGGTCCGTCCTGCTCCATCTAACCACTGTCCTTCCATAACACAGGTCCACCTTACTCCATCTAACCACTAGCCCTCCATAACACAGGTCCATCCTACTCCATCTAACCACTAGCCCTCCATAACACATGTCCACCTTACTCCATCTTACCACTATCCCTCCATAACACAGGTTCATCCTATTTCATCTAACCACTATCCCTCAATAACACAGGTCCAACCTGCTCCACCTTAACCACTTTTGCTCTATCACACAGGTCCATCATGCTCCATCTAACCACTATCCCTCCACAACACAGTTCCGTCCTACTCCATCTAACCACTATCCCTCCAACATACAGATCCATTCTTCTCCATCTAACCACAATCCCTTGATAACACAGGTCTGTCCTACTCCATCTAACCACTATCCCTCCATAAAACAGGTCCATCCTGCGCCATATAAACACTATCCCCCCCTAACACAGGTCTGTCCTACTCCATCCAACCACTATCCCTCCATAACACAGGTCCATCCTACTTCATCTAACCACTAACCCTCCATACCACACAGGTCTGTCCTACTCCATTTAAAAACTATCCTTCAATCTATCAACTACTGACCGGTATCCCTTCTTTCTTTTTTTTCTAAAATGCTTGAGCATGCTGTTTCTAATCAACTCTCTTATCTTTTCCAGAACAATCTTCTAGACACTAACCAATCAGGTTTCAAGACAAATCACTCAACCAAGACCCTCTCTGTGTCACAAAAGCTCTTT
This sequence comes from Novumbra hubbsi, assembly GCA_016801125.1. NCBI lineage: Eukaryota > Metazoa > Chordata > Actinopteri > Esociformes > Umbridae > Novumbra > Novumbra hubbsi. Next base: position 20,920 of record JACXGK010002416.1, on the reverse strand, counting down.
GCGATGCCAAAACAAACTCACTTTCCTCTGTTCTTATCCTCTTTGATCTTTCTTGCTGCCTTTGACACTGTGAACCACCACTCCTCGACTCCCGTATTGCTACACTCTGTGGGCCGCCCTCCCCACTTGTGCCATCAAGCTCCTGCACCTGATCCAGAACGCTGCAGTCCGTCTTGTGTTCAACCGTCCTGAAATCACCCATGTCACCCTATGCCTAATTGGCTTCCAGAAGAAACTTGCATCCGCTAAAAGACCATGGTGCTGGCAAAAGGAAATGCAACTCGCTACCTGTAGGCTATGCTTCAACCCTACAACCCCTCCCGTTCACTCCCATCTGTCACATATTTTGGCCACCAAAACCTCACGGGTGGGCAGCTCACGCTCAGCCAAGTCAAAACTCTTCTCTGTCTGGGCACCTCAATGGTGGAAAAACCCCTTGAAATCAGGACAACAGAGTCCCTGTCACAGGTCCATCCTGCTCCACCTTAAGCACGGTCCCTTCACAACACAGGTCCATCCTGCTCCACCTTAACCACGGTCCCTTCACAACTCAGGTCCATCCTGCTCCACCTTAACCACGATCCTTTCACAACACAGGTCCATCCTGCTCCACCTTAACCACGGTCCCTTCACAACACAGGTCCATCCTGCTCCACCTTAACCACGGTCCCTTCACAACACAGGTCCATCCTTCTCCACCTCCAGGACAGTAGGTTGTGTGGGGCTCTTGAGTGCTCCCCCTGTGTGAGGGGCGCGAGACAGGACAGATCGTTGTTTCCGTGGCGAGGAGTTGTTCCGTGGGCCGGTGTGTGACAGCTGGGGCCTCTTATCGGAGCATCTGGCTTCTACCAGCCAAGCCCTCAGTGGTGATGTGCCACCAGAGGAGCCAGTGTGTGACGTGTACACCCTCCGCTCTCCGCAGACGGCCGGACACACAAACACACAGAACGGAGAAAGAAACCAACCAAAGGAGAGACTGACTACTCCACCCTTCTGATGCACACACGTACCCACGCACAAGCAGTCACGCAGAAACACACACAGGAACACACACACGCAGGAACACGCAGAGAAACACACACACACACATTAAAGTGGGCCAGAAGAAGACAGGCTAGCTCCAGTGAGGATATGTACGGGACTAGGGCCAGATGCCTGCAGACCAACCCGAGTCACCAGAGAGGCTCCTGGCAGGGAGAGGAGGGTGGGAAGGCTGCTCCCGTCACCAAACAGCATGCCTTTGATCCCTCTACCCCTCCCTCTCCCTCCATATGTCCCCCCTCCCGGTACAGCTGGAGCTCCCCCATCTCTTTGTCCCCTTTCTTCTCTGTATTTTTGGACCTCCTATTTGTCCATGCCAGCTGTTTGTCTGTTTGCACGTGTCTCTGTCCCTCTCCACTGTCCGGCTCTCTAACCTCCTGTCAGACAGCTGTGACCTCCTGTTCTCCGAGATAGCATCAGACACATGGTCTGCATCTAGAGCAGTCTCGGGCAACTGCCCTGCCGAATGTCCATCAGCCGATGTTATCTTGCCACGAAGACGGACGTGTTGCCCTACAGTAGCGGTCACTCGCTGGCTTGAGGGATGACTCACCGTCCTGGCAGTCAGCTCTGGTGGATTGTCGTTGATGTCGGTCACTGAGATAAGGGCGGTGGCGGTGTTGGACAGGCCGAAGTTCAGGTTACCCTCCATGTCCGTGGCCTGGACGATGATGGTATACTGGGACACTTTCTGGAAAGAAACGTTTAGGTTAGTTCCATCTCAGAGATGCAAAAATAGCTCTGAACACATGACCTAACAGCCTAACAATCCAATGAATTACTGCTTGAATGACGAAATAATTTTACAATAACATTTCAAACTTGAATTTGCCCCCCTCCAAAAAACCCCCAACTCAAATAAAATGTAAATGCTTTCTACAAGAGTAACAAGGTCGATACAATCAGGGTGTCAAGTGAAGACTAGAGTGCTAGTGAAGGATCATCCATTACGGCTGAAAAGTCCCTACACTCAGTTCTCTGGGCACCTCGGATCATCACTCATTGCAATGGAGGTGACAGCATTCCAAGAAGAAACGTTAATCTCCCGCCCACAAAACGATAGAATATTGACATGTAGATAGGTTCTGTAAAGTATAAATCTACGGTGGTCAGATCGATGGCAATGAGGCAACCGCAACAATAAAAACAGTGTCTCTCGTTCCTGCCTCTCTCTTGGTCTCCCCCCGTGAGCCTCTCAGAGCCACCGGGACCTCGGTGCCCTCATTAATCCATCCGGCTAAACCCGCTCGTTGTGTCGGCGTCGGAGACCGGACGTCAAGGACGGGTCAGCCAGCGCTGAGTGAGGAGAGAAACCTCCACTACGCGGCCTGATGCAGAGGTCGGCTGGAAGGGCCTCTTTCTCCAAGCCTCGCGCTGTTTAGTTGATCAGCCCTGCAATCTGCTACAGCTGAGCCGGTTCTGCGCTGTTGACCCTGAGAGCGCCACCTCTAACAGCTTTGAGGTCAGGCTCGGAATTGATGACGCTGTGATGGAGGAGTCCATGGGGCTGGCCAATGAACCCTGACAGAGAAAGATCAATTGTCCCTCTTCATTTTTCTCTCTCTATGCGCTCAAGGAGCAGTGTGCTTAATAGCCATGCCAGTTGATCCAGTGAGGCCATTTAAAGCACCTAGACTCACCCGAGTCATTCAAGGTCCCGCAGAGTCATTAGAACTCACTATACATGTTAATCTGAAACTAGACCAGCGACATTAAACGAAAACCCGGAATGTGCCCTTTATTGGTTCTAATAAAATACCAATACCATATCTTCTCAACGAGAGCTGCGGCCAAACGTCATCTCTCCAACCTGAAATTCAGCCACAGCAGGTTGTAGTAGTTCTAGATAGCTGTGGTTAGCCTGACTCAGCCTGACTCTGGGCAATAGATGTTGCACCAAGTTCCACCAGGCATGGAAAGGTGAGACGAGGCCAACAGCAGGTGGCACTCGGACACAGTAAAGCGAATGGAACGTGAAACCCTTAAGATGATGGACGACTTTTTCAGCAATCCAATCCAATTCTTGTGGGGACCATGAAAGCGACTCCTATTGACAATGCTTTTACTACCGACAGAGCCTAACCCTAAATCTAACCCCCATACTTATCTAAAGCTCATTTCTGACACCAAACCTCAACTCAACCCTAAACTTAACCAGCCTAGTCTTAACCTTCATTGTATCCACATGCCTAATATACCCCCATCTCTGAAAGAAAAACTGTCTGCCTTGGCACTTGGTCAAGTATGACTTGTTTTACCGTCCGGATGTGGAATCATGATCCCCGAATGTGATGGTAAACACAAGCCCACACACCACACGCTTGTATCACGACATTTGTTAGGATTTTAAAGTAAGTACACACACCTATGCCCTGTCCTGTCATCTTCCCCCTGTCAGTGGGACTGCCCTAATAAGCCAGTAAATGGGTCTGTTTGGCCCCCATGGATTGGCAGAACACAAGTCTCTCTGTTAGATTACCGAGTCCACCTCTGAAAGGAAGCAAGTCTTCTCACCAAGCAGAACAACAGCCATGCTTTTCCCCACAGGCCTAAGCTCTTGCACTTTAATGGGACAGGTTAAAAGGCATCTAGGGCCATAAGAACACCATTGCACTCTGAGGTAAAATTAGATCTTTTTCACAGGAACTGAGTGAGGCAGGCAGTGTATAAGTCTGCAGGAAGAGCAAACGGCTTCAGGCTATTAGAAGTCAATGGCCGGAACCCTGCTGTAAAACTAAAATGTGGACCCTAAAAGTCAAAATAATTGTCTACTGGTCACTGTGTGCAGCTTGAGAGGAAGACTTGGTTTCAATTCTGAGTTGGTAAAAGAGCCCAACAGGGAAATAAGTTAACTCTCAAGAAAATGAAATGCAACCTTTTCTACCTTTCACCCTGGAGGATCCCTTGTCAGTTTGCCTCATATGTAAGAAATGTCTAGGTCAGTAAAATTTGTTTTACACATACAGTCAAGTCACAAAACGGTAGTGGTTGATAAGCAGATCCTGGTCTGATTTGGTCTCAACCAAACGGGTGTGTGGCAACACATTGTGCCAAGAACAAAAGGCCCCCAGAAGCATTCAGAAGAATGATTATTGACACGCATACAGTCTCTGAGGGATTACAAAGCTATTTCCAAGCCATTTGAAAAAGTATGTGCTTTGCTGTTATTGGGTCTACTGAACATAGAGTAGAACAAACAGCAACATCCTTTTTTTAGACGCCACTGTTTTAGACGCCACTGTTTGTTCTACTGAATGTTCAGAGAGTTCACAAGGCAATTTAGTCAAAATGAAATGAATTGGGAAAAGTTGTACTGGTAAATGTGTGTTAATGTTGGTGTTTTTGACATTGGTAAAAGTAGCCTACTTGACTGTCTTATTAACATAATTTCTTTTTTTTTTGCAGTAGTCAATAGTGTAAATCTTATTGCTTGTTGGCATGATAAACGTGTCTGTACTCTGGTGTAGTAACATAGTGGGTACATCCAGGCAATGTTGCTGTTTCAAAAATATATATACATATTTAATAAAGTTTCTATTTTGGTTTAAACACAATTTCTTGCATTTTATTAGATCTACATGCTGTTAGGGAGACGGTTCTATGTTTTATAGAAATGCTGGATCTTGCTGTATTTCATGAACGAATGCAGAAGAATTCGATACTTCCGGATGCTATACCGCGAAATGCAAATACACTGTAGATTGTGTTGAGTTGTTGTATGTATATGATACCAATGTATCGATGCCAACAGTAGCAATTGTACATTCATTATGTGAGCCGCGAGAACATTCCCTTTCATCCGAAAATTAAATAAGCTAGGTGTGTAAGGTTTGTGCATTAGACAATGGTGGAATGGAAATGTGAGGGACATAGAGCGCGTGATTGAGCAGCAATGAACTAGCACATTGTGTATTTGTTCTGTGGTTTGTGTTCTGGCCTGTCAGTCTGCTACTGACCACAGTGATTACCCTGTCACTTACAATCTCCCTCAAACAGCCACTGACTCACATTTAACCCCGAGACTCCCTGCACCCCAGTGACTGCAGCTCTCGGAGCAAGATTGAGCACAAGAGCACCTGCTAAATATTCAGGTTGCCGTTTATCTTTTTGTCAGGAACCTTCTTTCTGGAGAAAGATATCTTCCCCAAGGCAGAAATTATGTAATTGCCTCACTGTTGAGAATGGACTTTGCAGTTCAGGTTTGACCAGGGCTGGTGCTTGTACGTACTCTAAACTTTATTATTTAACATTTGTAGGCTTGGGCAGTACACTTTATATATTTAGATGTTTAGAGAGGCCACATTATGTTTTTTATATACTGTCTTTACTGTTGTCATTATTTACAGTGTATGTATAATTCATTTATCTATATATTATTTTGCATATTATAATTTGAAGCAGTTTTTTAAGTGAATACCATACAACCTGTGAAGTTAGAATATCAAGCAGAGCGTTTTTTACTTGACCTGTATATTTGTCTGCAATGAACACAATTATTCAGTTACCCAGATTAGCTGGGATTGGTCATGTCACTTGTGTAATTGAACATCATAACTTTAGTAAAGGGATATGTTGAGTCATTCTTTATAACTTTGTAGTTAGCAGTGTGGCTGAATTAATAAGGAGTCATAAAAAAGGAGTACAAATCAAATTTAGGATAATGTAAATTCTCTGTACTGTTTACCACGATACAGAACAGTCCCTGCATCTCCCTCTCTGTCTCCCTGCTTGTGCACTTGTGTTGCACATCACTACAGACACCTACAGAACGCTACACACCGCTACAGCTACAGGAGACTACACCCGCCAGAGACAGCTACAGAACACTACACATGCTAGAGACAGCTACAGAACACTACACATGCTAGAGACAGCTACAGAACACTACACATGCTAAAGACAGCTACAGAACACTACACATGCTAAAGACAGCTACAGAACACTACACATGCTAGAGACAGCTACAGAACACTACACATGCTAGAGACAGCTACAGAACACTACACATGCTAGAGACAGCTACAGAACACTACACATGCTAAAGACAGCTACAGAACACTACACATGCTAGAGACAGCTACAGAACACTACACATGCTAGCGACAGCTACAGAACACTACACCCACTAGAACCAGCCACAGAACACTAGACAGACACTACACATGCTAGAGACAGCTACAGAACACTACACATGCTAGAGACAGCTACAGAACACTACACATGCTAAAGACAGCTACAGAACACTACACATGCTACAGACAGCTAGAACACAACACACCTCTACAGGCAGCCAAATAATGCTATAGAAAGCCAGAGACTGCTACAGAACACTACACACCGCTACAGACAGTTACAGAGACACTACACACCACTAGAGACAGCTACAGAAGACTAGACACCGGTACAGACAGTTACAGAACACTACACACCACTAGAGACAGCTACAGAACACTAGACACCGGTACAGACAGTTACAGACCACTACACACCACTAGAGACAGCTACAGAAGACTAGACACCGGTACAGACAGTTACAGAACACTACACACCACTAGAGACAGCTACAGAGCTCTACACACCACTTGAGGCAGCTACTGAATACTTCACACCACTACAGAGAACAACAGAATGCTGCACACCACTACAGACCATGGAATATTTATTACACGCAGCAGTATGTATTAGGTGATTTAACCAGCTTCTTCACATGCTGACATTGACTTTGTTTTAATGTGTAGATATGTTTTCTAGCTACATCGCCACGGCGGTAAAAAGTAACCTAGTGGACCAAGGCTTGTCTAGAGAGACCTTAGCCCTGGTTAATTCTAAAAAGAAAAGGGTCTTGGAGGATCCTTTCAGGGTTCTTTAATTTAAGAATGTGGGAACCCTTATTGAAATGTAAAGGGATATTTTTAAGAACTCCTTTTAATGATTCCTCAAACAACCTTTTGAAAAAGGCCCCCTCAACGGTCAAACTCAAAGTGTTCATCAAAAGGTTCTTTTATAAAGCGATCCTTTGAATAACCCTTTCAAAGAGTTCTTCAGAAAACCTCTGGGGGTTTCCCCCTTTAAGATCCTTCGGGAAGACTCGAATCAACAGATGTCTTTACCGAACATCTCATGCTTCTTGCTAACTCGCCATAACATAATACAATATCACAGCATTTATTGTTCTCTCACGTTCGACATATTTCATAACGGAAATCGTCAGGATGTGTGGTTATGAATGGATTGCCCGTTTAATCTTTGTGGAAAACCCGCTACTAGACACGGAAACCCTCAGCATCCTCGCATTCCTTTACCCCTCGGGACAGTCTCAAACACAGTGTCCACAGTCACTGCCCTAACCAGACAGAACAGAGCTGACACTCTCCAACCTGGACAAGAGTCAGCAGCTCCGCCCAGCATCCTGCCCTGCACTGTGCACAGCCAGGCCTGAGAGGCTGTGGCGGCCGATGGGAATGAAAAGCAATGGCCGTGTCACTCCAGCCAGGCCCAGAGAGCACTGAGACAGCCCAGCCCTGCTGTGGAACCCAGTTGCCAAGGCCACTCAAGCCCGGCACAGCTCTCGGACACCCAGCAGGCTGTAGTTCACTTTACATTACAGCTTACACACCACCACAGACAGCTATACACGGAACACACCCTCACCAGAGACAGAAGAGACTTTGTGCAGTAGCTCTATTTCTCAGGCAGAGGGAAAAGGGACCCAGACCCAGCTTATCCTGCTTGTTAGTCCCTACGCTCAAATAGGAGGTGGCGCAAGGCCATAGGAGAGGTGAGGTCAAGGTCCTGGGAGTGGGAGGGTAATTGGCATTCAGGAATAATCATGGCCGGGTTACGATGAGGTGCCCGACTAGTTCCCCTTCACTCCTCCATGTTGAAGAGGCTCGCTCACCTCCTAATTAACACATGAATATTCCAATTAAACATCAGTGCTACTGACGAAGAGGATTAGCTCCTACGGTGCTTCTTTTGCGTGTGTGTGTGTGTTCGTGTGTTGGCATGCAGTGTGGGTGCGTCCACACGTGTGTTGCTATTTGAGAGTGTGTCCGCGGTTGAACCCCCAGGTGTGTCCCACTTTTAGGAAGATGCGAGGAGTCAGCGAGCTCTGCTGATGTGCCTGGACTAATGAGGCCCATCCCATTGGGTTCAGCTGTACTGGAGGCCAAATAACACATATTCAACTGTCGGAATGATACAGTCCAACGTTTTCATGTAATGTACAAATCAATGACCGAAGAGCGTGGATACAGAACCCATGTTGGGTTTCTGGTCGTGAACATTCACCACAAATGAGATATTAACCAACCAGCCCTGTGAGCCAGCAGTCTTTGGTTCTCATATAGGTCACTTCAGTTTGGTTTTAAAAGGATGGAGATCTATTGGAAAACCACAGAATATAAACTATATGTGACAGTGACAGACTTGTGTTGCTTGAGCTGAAAGGTTTAGACAAGCTTTTGTGCTTTTATGCCAGTACGAAAATCATCTGACTCAGCGACGATCAAATAATATCATAATGATCCGGCATGTTATTTGGTGCTTTATGAAACTATATAGTGCAGCATCAAATGTTTAGTGTTGCTTTGAAAGTGCGTGTCAGGAGAATGGGCCTCGTTGTGAATGAAAGCGGCTAGATTCCCGCTGTTGCGTTGCTTCCTCCTGCAGCTTGGAGCTGAAAAGATATGCTGGCTTCTATTTTCTGCTGCTGATGCTGGGCTCAGAGCCACATAAACCTATTGTCATTGGGGGGAAATAAATGGGAAAAATGTAGGCTATGGCAAATTGTTTTATGAATGTTTTCATGCAATTTAATTAACAGCGTGCCCTGAAGAATCATCTGTCACTGTAGGCTATATTGGTTCTTTGTTAACCTAATGTAAAAAAGCATGTAGGTCTCTGCTCATATAATTTTGCTGTAAAGCATTTATATAAAAAAGGATTTAAACAGGTTCATAGATATTTTATTCACCTTTTACTCATGCTGATTGATATGACTGAGAGGAGAAAGGAATAATAACACATTCAATCATTGTTTCCACTAAAGTTAAGCAAAATCATATTTAGTGTCAGCAAGATACATACAACTTGTTAAATTACATTACGTTACATGACAGGACTGGACAGCAGGTAGACATTGTTAGCACTGAGATTATTATTACGGAGCCATGCTTTTGTAAAACATATAAATGTGATTTGGCATTGTCTTGCCAGAATAAGACTGTCCTTCCCTGAAAAATATGTTGTCAATATCTTTATTCAGCATTAATGGTGCCTTCACAGGTGCCATGTGCATTATTGCACCCCCATACCATCATAGATGCTGACTTGTAAACGGTGAGAATTGAATCAGTGTGCTGATAAAAAGCCTCTCCTGTTTAGCCCTGAAAGCACGGCATCCGTGATTCCCAAAATGTATTTAACATTTTCATTTTTCAGACCACAGGACAATTTTCCACTTAGCCTCAGTTCATGGTAAATGAGCTCGAACCCTGAGAGAGGGGCGGTGTTTCTGGGTTTTCTGTATATATGGTTTCTGTTTTGCATGGTGGTGTTTTAACTTGCATCTGTGGATGCAGTGACATACTGTCTTCACAGACAATGGTTTTCGGAAATGTTCCTGAGCTCATGCAGTGATGCCTGAGGGCCTGAAGACCTTGTCCATGTGCACAGAGACTTCTTCGGATTCTCTGAATCTTTTAATAATATTATCTACCACAGATGATATCCCCAAATTCTTAGCAATTCTGTGTTGAGAAAAATATTCTTAAATGTTGCACTATGTGCCTGTGTAGTCTTTCACACAGTGATGAACCGCTCCCCATCTTTACCTCTGAAAGACTATCTTTTTACACCTAATCATGTATACCACCTTTTGACAATTCATCTTATTAGTCGTGAAATGTTCCCCCAGGTTTTTTGAAAACAGGGTTGTTCATATGGCTCGTACAAGAGCTCGGTACCAAAGCATTCCTGTGCTTGTTAGAAATGGCAACCTTCATGTATAGTCATGTATTGCTACATAATTGGATGTCAGTGTGTGCGTCTGGTGCAGATTCCCCATGTCATGGCTCCATGTTTGAGACAGGCCTTCAGCTGGAGCATGCTGTCTGTCTCTGACTAGGCTAAGCAGATGACAATTGAACACTATCTTGCGAAATGTTAAATGCCTTTATTCTGTGTGGTCCAAAATATTCCCGCATTTAGTGGAGTCATGGCGTCAGACCCAATCATCGCCATACTGGCTCACCCATCCCAAACGTCTTCACCGGTCTCGTATTGGTGGGCAGTTATACTTCCTGTTAGCGCCCCCCTAACTAACCAGGTTCACATCAGCTTCCAGGCTTCCCTCGGGGTGCACGACCATCACATGCATGCCGGTGAAAAACAAGCGACATGATCCAGACCAGACACTGTGTTGACGAGAAACAAACTGGCGTCCCATCATTCATTCACCACATTAGCCCGCAACACATCCTTGATCCGGCACAACAAGCCCCACCGGGCCGTGTCAGCCGGGGTCACGGTAATACCGCGGACCAGTTGGCGCCAGAGCCGGCAGGAGTGGGACATAAATACAATAGGTGGGGGTTGTCCTCTCTGTGACCTCTCTGGTTCGAGATCAGGGAGGGTTCGGAGGAGTACGGGGGGCACACACCTGGAGGGGGAGAGTTGGGGAGGGGCAGAGGATGAATCAGGTGAAATCTATTCCCAGGACCCCATTCTATAGCCATTAGCGGTGCAGTTTGCAAAGTCTGGGTCAATTCCATTTCAACCCCTGTCCACTGAATTGGACATGAAAAGTCTCAACCCATGAATAATACAATTCACTTCCTGAATAGACTTGAATATAGATAGGAATTAAGCCCAGTCCTGTCTCACTATTTCGCTCATGCAGTTAAAGTTATAGAGAGAGAGTGAGTACCGAGTTTCTGTAGCTCGCATTTAAAGCAGAAATGAATAGAAGCAATACAGTGAAGTTGTAAGGCTTGTTATGTCACCTCTGACCCGGGGAGATGCGGTGCATGCTCGCGAACTGTAACCGCGGGGATGTGCCGGAACAGGCTGTCAACACCCTCTCGCCCCCCCCCCCGGCCGACAGCGCGCGACCCTGTTGTGCTACTGACCTCCCTGTCCAGGCCGGCCGCCACGGAGACGACCTCTCCCGTTTCGCTGTTGATGGTGAACATGTTGGGGATGGGCATGTGGGGCGTCTGGGACAGGATCCGGTAGCGCACCATCCCGTTGGCCGTGGTGTCGTCATCCGAGTCGTTGGCCGTCACCCGCATCACCGACGTGCCTGCCGACGGAGACGACAGCCGGTGGGGCGACAGTAAGAGACAGGCGGAGAGAAACACCTCAGCCTGGCACGGGCGCAGTGCGCCGAGTTGTCATATCAACACTTTTCGCTTGCGCCGTCATCACTAACGCGATGCGCGCACGCGACACACCGAGAGGGCGGGCTCCTGGAGGAAATAAATCGACAACACAGACTGTGTGAGAAAGCCCCCTGCCCGTGCCATCCCTAAGCGTAGCTGGCTGGCAGGGTGATGCTCCCTCCTACAGAGTCCATTTAGTAATGAGCAGCACCGGCTCTTCTGTCATCTGCACCAGCCATTATTTCAGCCTCCAGTGCCACGGCTGCAGCCCTTAATGCTCTGATGCTCTCTGCCTATTTGTCTCTGAAACACGGGTAAACACGGCCATTTAAGGCGGACAGTGGGCGTGTGTCCGACTACGTGTCTATGGGGGTGGAGGGGATGAGGGGTTGGAGGGGATTAGGGGGTGGAGGGGCATGTGTCCGACTACGTGTCTATAGGGGTGGAGGGGCATGTGTCCGACTACGAGTGTATAGGGGTGGAAGATTGCACCCTAAAAATCTACCATTTATCGGATCATCAAGAACTTCAAGGAGAGAGGTTCAATTGTTATGAGGAAGGCTTCAGGGTGCCCAGGAAGGTCCAGCAAGCGCCAGGACCATCTCCTAAAGTTGATTCAACTGCGGGATCGGGGCACCACCAGTGCAGAGCTTGTTCAGGAATGTCAGCAGGCAGGTGTGAGTGCATCTGCAAGCACAGTGAGCTGAAGACTTTTGGAGGATGGCCTGGTGTCAAGAAGGGCAGCAAAGAAGCCACTTCTCTCCAGGAAAAACATCAGGGACAGACTGATATTCTGCAAAAGGCACAGGGATTGGACTGCTAAAGACTCGGTTAAAGTCATTTTCTCAGATGAATCCCCTTTCAGATTGTTTGAGGCATCCGGAAAAACGCTTGTCCAGAGAAGAGAAAGTGAGGGGTTGGGTGGATGACTACATGTAGGTAGCAGTGGAGGGGATGATGGTGACTATGTGTAGGTAGCAGTGGAGGGGATGATGGGGGTGGGGTGTCTTGACTACGTGTAGGTAGCAGTGGAGGGGATGATGGGGACTATATGTAGGTAGCAGTGGAGGGGATGATGAGGGAGGGGTGGCGTGTGTCTGACTCCGTGTTGGTACCAGTGGAGGGATGATGGGGGTGTGGTGGGTGAAAGGGCCGTGTCCCCATCTTTCCCAGCAGAATTATTGATTTGTGAGAGCTTGTCAGCCCTGCTCACAAATGTGACCAGGCAATTAGGTGCACTCTGCGCAGGAGAAGGGTGAGATCACCTTGTTCCATTCCCCTGCTCAGGGTAAATGTCACTCTCCATCAGACGGCCATTTAAAAGCTGCTACTGCTGCTCCTGTATGAGGAGGAGAGCTCAGCTCCTGTCAGCTTCGGGGTACAGAGAAGCCAACGCAGAGAGAGGCAGGGGAGCACACACACGCTAGAGTTGCTGTAACGGATAAGGAGTTACAAACCAAGAGGAGAGGAGACAGCGATAGGAGAGGAGACAGAGAGACAGACAGACCAACAGAGGTAGAGGAGAAGAAAAGCAAAAAAAGAGAGAGGAGAGAGAGCGAGAAAAAGAGGAGAGAGAGCGAGAGAAAGAGGAGAGAGAGCGAGAGAAAGAGGAGAGAGAGCGAAAGAGGCCAATTGGAACTGATGTAAGGTCAGTTTCACTACAGATCAGCTTCCGAAACAGGAGCGAGGACTGTATGAAGCGGGATTGAATGGGATCGAAAAGACGTTGAATATTAGACAAGCAGCCGAGGAGACACGCGGTGGATGCTTACAACTACAGGTGTCCGTTCTATTGGCTCTCATAATTGGGCAGAGACGGCCCATCCTTCCCGTGACAGCCTGCGTCAACAGGATAATTGTAGCTGAGAATTCTATTTCAAACTTCATTAAGTTTCAAAGCAGGATGTGTCACTTTGCCCGAGGAGAGAAAGAGAAGTGAAGGGAGGGAGAGGGGGAGGGGGAAGAAAAACAATTACCCTTATTCCGGAGCGGAGAGCATCAATATTTGAACAACCTTTCATTTCTGAGGGGAAAAAAGTGATGTGGAGAATCACATGTCAACTCTGTCACCTTTAATTTCAATAAGAGGGATTCCTTAATAAGCTTAAATAGTTATCTTTGTCTAAGAGTGCGGCCATGCCTGAAAGGGTTAACCCCTGAGCCCGTTTAATTCCTCTTTAATTTGAAAACTAATTCCAAATCCTAATTGCTTTTCCCCACCGAAACCACCGGAGCCGAACATTTCACTGGTGGCGGGCGAGGCCGGCGTGTTGGTCGCACGGGGGCCGGGGGAGTGGAGCTCACTGCCGGGCTCAGTCCCCCGTCTCAACATCACTGAGCACCTGCCTTCCAAACACACACAGAGACAGAGACGCAGAAAGGCGGCATGGGAAGAAACGGACGAGGGAGGAGTGGGGAGAGATGGGGAGACTGGGGAGGGAGTGAGGAGCGGAGCAGAGGACAAGAACAGGAGGATGAGCTGGGGATAATAACAGGCATGGAGAGAGAGAGAGAGAGAGAGAGAGAGGGAGGGGGGGGG
>JACXGK010002415.1:15447-55002 GCA_016801125.1 Novumbra hubbsi | reverse complement strand
TTCTCCCATCTCTGCAGAGATGGTTATTCTCCTGGTACTGTAGGTTCTCCCATCTCTGCAGAGATGGTTATTCTCCTGGTACTGTAGGTTCTCCCATCTCTGCAGAGATGGTTATTCTCCTGGTACTGTAGGTTCTCCCATCTCTGCAGAGATGGTTATTCTCCTGGTACTGTAGGTTCTCCCATCTCTGCAGAGATGGCTATTCTCCTGGTACTGTAGGTTCTCCCATCTCTGCAGAGATGGCTATTCTCCTGGTACTGTAGGTTCTCCCATCTCTGCAGAGATGGTTATTCTCCTGGTACTGTAGGTTCTCCCATCTCTGCAGAGATGGTTATTCTCCTGGTACTGTAGGTTCTCCCATCTCTGCAGAGATGGCTATTCTCCTGGTACTGTAGGTTCTCCCATCTCTGCAGAGATGGTTATTCTCCTGGTACTGTAGGTTCTCCCATCTCTGCAGAGATGGTTATTCTCCTGGTACTGTAGGTTCTCCCATCACTGCAGAGATGGTTATTCTCCTGGTACAGTAGGTTCTCCCATCTCTGCAGAGACACTCTGAAGCTCTGTTGGACAGGACATAGGGTTATTGGTTACCCAGGCCCTTCTTGCCCGGTTAGTTAGTTTGGCCGGACAGCCAGCTCTTGGAGGTTTTGGTGGTTCATAACTCCCATTTTATAATGATGGAGTCTACGGAGAGTGACTTGGAGTATTATAAGATTCTCAGCTATGTCTAAACTTAAAAATATTTAAAGCATATATGTGGCATTCTACCATAATATTTTACATTGTTTTCTTTATTACTAATGAAAGCATTTTAAAATAGCATCTTTCAAACTTAAGAGTAAATCAGTTAAACTGTGATTATTCACAGTTGTGGTTTTACAGCCATATATTTGTTGTTCAATTTGATCAATTCAAGCAGCCCTAATGTGTGGTACCCGAGTCAGAAAGGCCTTGGGCCAAATCACGAGATTAGCAGCAACATCAAAAACATTCTGTTGAAATTTCAATTTAGAACCATCACCAGCTAAATAGGATTATGTGTGAGAAAACAGGTTTGTGAAATTGCAAAAATATATTTAGATGTGAAAGAAATTTACATAGTTGGACATTAGCCATGTGGTGTTTTTCTACAATATATTTATATTGTTAGATAGTTGGTATTGGACAAAACCAGTTCAGAGAGACAGCAACATGCCAAAACACACCTGAACATGCCACAGTCCTTCTGAGACAATCTCCTGGGGACAGTTGAGATCAAATTAGAGGTAAAGAACACCATCTCTATGATTAAGAAACAGACACCTTCCAAACAGTCAACGATGATGAAGGCTCGGTGATGTTCTGAGGTTGCCGTGCTGCAAATGGCACCTGGTTCCTAAAGTGTTTGAATGGAATCATGTAATAAAGAAAATACATACTAACAAATGGGCTGAGACTAATCTATAGTCATCTTCCTGATTTAATTGCAGGGACAAAAAGCTTGTATACAGGCATGTAGGCCAGATAGGGTTATGTACTGAACACTGCCAACCCAACATAGTGTGTGTGTGTGTGTGTGTGTAAGAAGCTTAGATAAAAAGTAAATCTGCCCTCACTCATCCAGCCCAGCTGGGACATCCCCCCAACTCACAATCTGTCTCATTCTGACACTAGTTACAGTGTATTAAAAATGGCTGGTTCCCAGTGTGGCCGCCAAGCGGCACAAGATTATATATAGCTATGATTAGAGTTTAGCTATCTGATTATGTAATGACGTCAACCTAACAGCACTTACACCGCTAGGTCCCAGAGCGGAGAACATGCTTAGAGATTCATTACAACAATCCCGAAAAACATAATGCTTGTTCAAAATGTGATGCTGGCTAACTAAAGTAATGTAAACAACGACTGTACTGTACCTCACTTACCTTCAAATCTCAAGCTGGGTAGAAATGTATGAAAACTGTTATTAACGTCTGTTATATTGACAAATTAGACAGAAGTATCGCTGAAAACGTCCACATGTACGATGATTTTATTGATAGATAGTGTAGTACAGTAACGACGTTGGGTAGTTAGCTACCTTAACAATAGCAACCACTTGTTAGCGAACCAAACGCTGAGATTTTGGATCTAACTGGGTAGCTAGTAAACTAACAAGGTACTGAATTAAACGTTTATGCATTATGTAGATTCTGCAATTACTTATGTTACCGTACCAAGCATTTATTTCTTAGAAATTTCACTCGTTTCGAATATTAGCAAACCACGATTAGCTAGCGAACATTAGCTCGTAACTTGCGGTATCTTACCTTGTAGCTAGTCAAGCTCGTTGAATTTTTGAGCCGCCCAGAAGTGTCGATAAAACTCCCCAAACATGTAGATAATGAGCATGCTAGCTTCCGCTAGTAGAGTAGCAAAAGCTAGGTGCTACGTCTATAAGTGGAAATCATACAATTGCGATACAGCAACGTCTTTGGTGACAAAGAATGAATACAACAGGAAATAATTTCACTTCCTTTTTCTTTTGCGTTCCATATGCGCATTGTTTTCGTGGCTTAGTGGGTGATGACTGTAGCGCCAAACACACACTACAGTAGCCTGGCGTTATCTTGCTACATGTACATTACATGATAGTCTGCTGTCCAAAAAGTATTCTTCATTGATGCTGCAAACGAAACAAATTTGATAGTAGTCTCTGTCGAACCCAAAATAAGCAATGTAATACAAAGTCACTGTCTTGTTGGCATCATCTTGTCAATAGCAGTCTCGAGCTGGTGCGTGAGAGACCACGTGAAGTTGCGACAAATGTTGCGGCAACCACCCACAAGTTGAACAGTACTATATAAATAAATAAACTAGATATTATTTTTATTGTGTTTTGTTAATTATATATGTGTGTGTGTTACTACATCGTTCATTTGAGCTACACTAAGCGCTTTAAATCTACCTCCGTGGACTACTAACGGAAGTGTACCTGCGCGTGCTAAATCGTGGACGTTGTGTTTTTTGCTCCAAGTAAGCTTAGCCTGCTAAGTGATTTATTTTTTTGTATTTATCATAATCACACATTGCTCCAAAAAACACATCGGATCACGTTGAACGAAATATATTAAAGATAATTATCTTTACTGTACATTTCTTTAATAAATATTACTGTGTAATTCGTTGACAACAAAATGATGTAACAACGGCCAATGGAAACAAATATCAATAACAAATTCAGGGCTGGATTGTAACACACACTCAAAATCATAGTAATCAATAGAAATCAAGGCCAGTTCAAACTTGTGTACATTTCATTGCAGCAACTCATAATGTAACTCAGTAGTGTGTATGGCAACCACATGCCTGTATGCACTCTAAACAAAGTCTGGTGAATGCTCCTGATGAGATAGCCGATGGTGTCCAGGGGATCTCCTTCCTGACCTGGATCAGGACATCAGTGAGCTCATGGACAGTCTGTGACTGTACTTGGCGATGTTGGATGCACCGATACATAACGTCCCAGAGGTTATCAATTGGATTCAGGTCTGGGGAAGGTGAGGGCCAGTCAATGGCATCAATGCCTTCGACACTCAAGAAACTGCCAACACACTCTAGGCCAAATTATGCGGGGGCATTGTGCTGCACCAGGAGGAACCCAGGGCCCACTGCACCAGCCTATGGTCTGATGATGGGTCTGAGGATGTTATCCCGCAGTCAGGGTACTGTTGGCTAGCACGTGGAGGTCTGTGCGACCCTCCAAGGATATGCCTCCCCAGACCATCACTGACCCACCGCCAAACTGGTTATATGGAATGATGATGCAGGCAGCATAACATTCACCACTGCGTCTTGACTCCTTCATGTCTGTCACATGCTCAGTGTGAATCAGCTCTCATAAGTGAAGAGAACGGGGCATCAATGTTGGATCGGCCAATTCAGTGTTCTTTGGTGAATGCCAATCATGCTGCATGATACTGGGCTGCTGTGAGCACAGGACCCACTAGAGGACGTCTGGCCCTGGGGCAACCCTAATCGAGTCTGTTTCTGGCGAAGCTGGACTATCTGTGCATTCTAAACGGGTACCGCAGGTACCGCCTCATGCTACCAGTGGTGACAAGGACACTAGCAAAATGAAAAAGTAAAAAAATCATTCAGAAAGTTTCAGTAGAGTGCAATTGTCTATGGCCACCACCTGCAAAACCATTCCCATTTGGGGGGTTGTCTTGCTGTTGCCTCTCCAGTGTACCTGTTGTCACTTTCATTTGCACCAAAACAGGTGACATTAGTTCACAATCGATTATGGTACTAATGCCAATTAATAAAATAGCCAATTACATTGTGCTAAAACAGGGGTGCCCAAACATTTTTGTATCAATCTAACTGGACTGAGGGCCGTGGGCCGAAGGTAACGTAGAATTATGCCAAACTGTATTATATGGCGTGGCGGGCCAAATCAAAGGACTCTGCGGGCCCTTGTTTGGGCACCCCTGCTCTAAAATAAACAAAAACTGTTTTAACAAACTAAAAAACAAGTAATTCTTGTTGAAAGGTGAAATTTGTGTGTGAACCGTGCCTTAGTGAGAAAGAAAGTGTCTTCCATCCCTCTTCTGTCTCGATTACATCCTCTGCCAATAAGCATGAGCCTGTTTTTGAAAAAGACCAGTCCTCTTACAGAGTATCCATTGGCTCATGACATGTTGAATTATGCTATCTGCATGTTCCTGGACCTTGTAGTTTTGTAAGCTTCATATTTTGCTTATAGTATCACACGATCTGAACTCTTTAAAGCCGTTGTGGTTTCTCTCTTGGTGTTATCTTTTGGAAGTGCATAACAAACATACATTTGGAAACATACAGAAAACATTTATTAGCCTGTGATAGACTTTATTGATTTGTGTTCCTGATTTTAAAATGCATTAATAGAACAGACATTTATTTATGTAAATGGTTCTGGTTAAGAGTTATACCCCAGGAACTAGGGTGAATGATTGGATCTTATCCTTATCCTACCCAGGTGTCTGACCTTGTGAAAAGGAGTGAAAATGAGCAGGAATCTGGGGATGCTATCTTTTCCTTAAATGATATGCAGCCCTGCCATCTTCCAGACATTCCCATAGTCCCAGAGCCATTCACCCCAACACAGAGCCAGATAGTCCCCTAGTCCCAGAGCCATTCACCCCAACACAGAGCCAGACAGTCCGCTAGTCCCAGAGCCATTCCCCCCAAAACAGAGCCAAACATTCCCTTGGTAAAGTAATCAACAACAAATAATTTGATCATGAGTCAATACTTCAAAAACAACTATGGGTGGTGCCTACAAACTTTATTCTCATACATAAGAAAATAGGATTTCTGGTATTAAAAAAATAGAACCTGTATTTTGACCCACAGCTGGGTCACATGTCTGTCTCCAGAGGGATTGTGTGGTCATGTTCGAACCAGTCATTTTCTTTTAATGAACAACAAATGTTTTTGTATCAAGACCATGTGATTATGATTGCCAGTAATGCTGCTGATGAAGCGCGTGATATGTTAGTGATCCATTCTGCGTTTATCTGTGTAAAACAATCAAACTTTTGATGGGTTTTGAAACATGTAATGGATAGCCAATGTGAGAAATGGATGTCAAGGCTCAACTACTAAATTCAAACTACTAGTCATAAATAAGTGCAGTAAAATGTTGAATAAGCACCTTTTCCACCCAAACCCACAGATTAGTTCCGACATAGCAGAGCTCTCCAGTCCTTAGCGTAACATTTTCTCCACGCTTATCCCTCTCCTGATAGACCTCCTGCTAACATAAGTGCACTTGAGAACAGAGGAATCAGCTTGATGTGGTGATTTGCAATAACTCATTAAACGAAGACTTGGTCTCATAATGAATCCCTATCTGATCACCCCTCGATATCAACAACATTACACAGGTTCATAAAGCAATACTACATTAGAAAGTCCAAACAGACTCAACTGGATAGCTTAATATACTGACTCTGGCTTGTCTCTTCATAGAAGCTTAAGGTATATGTGATAAGACGGGACAAAGATGAGCTGCCCTTTTCCGGTAAGTATATTACTATACTGTATAAATTACTAGCTTTGCTTGCTGGCCAAACCTACTAACCTCTACTAATGTAAATTACTAAGCAGTTCCTTATAACAGCTACTCTGCATAGTAAAGCTAATGTAAAGAATATACAGTATACAAAACACATTTGCTGTGTGATTTTGTTGTCAACATACATTTTAAAGTTAAAAAGAGCTTGTACGTAAGTGCTACATCAGAAAGTGTGTAAGCAGTTTACACAAAAAGGTGTCTAAAAGGGCCTGTGGTTTGGCAAAAAAACAATTCAAAGGATCCCCATTTCTGTAGGAGCAGGGGCCAGGAGGGCAGCAGTGTCTGCTGGTTTTCCCTCAGACACTCACACCCTTCAATCAGCATTTGATGCAAACCTGGGAAAGGTGGGTACGATCAATAACAAGTTATTACAGAAAAAGACCAGGAAAGGGCCATGGTGAAAAAAGCAGACACTAGTCTGTGGCCCTGAGATTTTCTACGCAGTGAGAGGAGGCAAGTATTCAGGGATGTGGTAGCAACAGTATTTGATTGGCCTATGTAGAGTCAGTGATGTTGTAGTAACAGTATTTGATTGGCCTATATAAGGTCAGGGATGTGGTAGTAACAGTGTTTGATTGGCCTATATAGGGTCAGGGATGTGGTAGTACCAGTATTGGATTGGCCTATATAAGGTCAGGGATGTGGTAGTAACAGTATTTGATTGGCCTATATAGGGCCAGGGATGTGGTAGTGACAGTATTTGATTGGCCAATATAGGGTAAGGGATGTGGTAGTGACAGTATTTGATTGGCCAATAAAGAGTCAGGGATGTGGTAGTGACAGTATTGGATTGGCCTATATAGCGTCGGTGAGGGCATGGGGCTTGGCACCGTGTAGAGACTTTAAATGACAGAGATTATGGGCTAGAATGAGCTTGGTTATTGATGGTGCATTGCCCTCTAAAACTGTCGGAGTAACTAATGTGAGTTTAATGATTAAACTCACAGATATTATCTGATGTGACAGAGTTGTGTTTAAAGACAAATGGCACACTAACCACTACTCTGACCTTGAGTATGTCGTTAGCTCAGAGTAACATGATAACTGTGTATACGTGGCGGGAGGGGGTGATATTTAGCCTAGGGGCCTGAATTCCATTTTAAAAGAAGAAGTTCACTTTTTTACCAAATACGTGAATGGCACGTTTTTTGCAATCTGATTTAGTCAACCTGCCAGCAATATCCATGTTGGTACAGTAGTGGCAGGGACACAGATCAATGCAAGTCCCAGATTTTGTGTTATTCAAACGATGTTGCTCCCAAAACGTTTTCATGTGAAGCCTGTTTGTAAAAACAACATCTCAATAAACCTCAGTAGGACAATTTGATGTGTCTAACTTCTAAAAATCTACACCACAATGCTCAGAGAATTCCAGCTGGCACAGCATACTTAGGCACTGTTTGTTGCACAAAGCTGAACACCATAGTTTAGGTTTGAACCCTGAATGTGCTTTTAGATAACAAGTAATGTGCGATGCAATTTGAACAGCAATGCCAGGTTTACATTTTCTTTTTACATTGTAGCTTGGACATCATTAACAGGGATACCCTGATATCACCAAACTCTAGCAACTCGCTCTTTTAAAATTTGGCTCCAAACTCAAAATGTGGTGGCCGGTTGAGCTTTCTGATTGGACCAACAATTTGAAAAAATGGACTGTCCAGATTCAGATGTCTAGGAGGAAGGCTGGCAGCGGTCCTGTATATTCCCCAACATGGGAGCAGTTGCAATGAGAACATTGGATATCATTAAACTGTGAGGCCGGAAGGGGGGAAATCTGGGTGAACAAAATATTTTGGACTGCATTGGGTGTATTTGGGTGTTAAACTGTGCCCCTGGAGATGCTGAACCAGCATGTAGTATATTAAAAAAGCAACCTTTATACTAATTACAACACATTTTGTGAACTTCTCCTTTAAGCAGAACAATCACATCCCTGAGACTGCCGTTGCCTCTTTGAGTAGCATCAGGACATGCCCACATTGGCTCTGCTGCCAAAGGGAGGAGAGCAAAACGGCAGGTTCTGAATGAGTCAGTAAATTCAGGTCGAAGTCTTCTGTAGATCCCTGATGAAAATCCGGTCAGAGCTTCCCCAAGGCCAACTGGGTGGATACGCCTGACAACCCCTGGTTGTGTTGAGATTGGACTGAGCTAGGCTACGCAGAAACAACCAGAAGATGGAGGTCAGAGTTGCTCTGAATCCTGGAGGGTTATTCAGGGTTATTCGGTCTGACGGTTATGTCAGCCCAGTCAGGGGCCACGATGGGTAAAGGCGTGCCATTAGTGTTACCACTGTCCTGGCCTGGGCTTGCTGTGTGAAGACACTGTCTCAGACGGTGGTTCTCAGGATTCTGCCAGGTCGAGGGCTGCGGTGGACCTTGGTGTGTTTTGAGAGGTGGTCGCTGCGGGCAAACTTTTTATCGCAGAGACTGCACACATAGGGTTTGACCCCGGAGTGGGAGCGCCGGTGACGGGACAGCTCGTCCGAACGAGAGAACCTAGAGACAGAGGAGCACAGGTCAACACCCAAACTCCCTGTAGGGAGTCCAGCGATAGAACTCCTGGTTGTGATGATATCATACATCAGACTGTCTGATGTGTCAGTGCCTTTTAGTAACAGTGTGTGTGTTCACATATCTAACATTTTCTTAGCATTCACAGTGGATATTAAAAGTCTCATTGTTGCTTATCAGCTCCTTTAAAGCACCTGTTGGCCTTTTCCCATGTCCCTCAGACAATGTGGGAGGGACGTTACATACTGGTCTCCACAATGTCCTGGCAGTGCCATCTTGTGCCCGCTTTTAGATAATGATCTTCACACTGCTCAATGATACAATGCCTTTGGAAACGAATTACATCCCTCTCCAGATTTGTACTTTTCATCGATAAGATCCCATATATGTTTTTTTAAATCCTTGGCTGTCTCTGCATTACAGCCTTTACATAAACAACCTCTGAATTTTCAATGATGTTGTACAGACTTTTTATATCCACTGCATATTGTTACTGATGCAGAGCAAGTACAATTAATGTGTTATGGCATGCATTGTGAAATAATTACAGTGGCATAATGTGTCAATATCCCCCGCAAAAAACAATAGGGATCAACCTGGTTTCACTGGAATCCGTAAACAATTTTACAAATATATCTTAGACAGCTGAATTCGTAAGATATACTACATTTGGTGAAGTAACGTTAGAGTAGTAATTCAGTGATTGGCAGGCTGTGTTTCAACTTTGCAGACGGGTGCCCTACCCAATGCTCCAAAGTAGCGAGTAGTGGTGTTACCAAGGTTGCTCTGAAATGTTACACGTTTTTCTCTCTCTAACCCTAACCTTAACCACAGTTCTGTGATCTCTTAACCAAACCTCAACCTAGCCTGTTTCGTTTCATAAACTTAAACCCAAACCGTACCTCTAACTTTAACCCCAGTGGTGGGATAAATCACCTTAACCCAAAACTTAACCCCAGTGCTGTGATCCCTAACGTTAACGCTGCCGTTAAAATGCATTCACTACATATTACAACCTTGGTAAGGCCATTGCCCGTCCACTGAAATATGTTGTCCATGTTCGGTGGGTAGTAGTGGGTAGTATGCCCATCTGCAAAGCTAAATGTTGCCGGATCACAACATGGCTTTGGATGTTCTGGGTAAATTAGTAATATATGATACGCTTTAGTAGCAATCACAATGTAGCATTCGTAACATATGATACATCTGCTAGCTTTTGTAACATATGATAAGTTTTAATACCGTTTGTATGTTAAGTTTTAGCCAAATCGTAATGTATTATACATATTGGTACATTATTGAAATGTAACCTAACAAAACTTAAAATATAATGCAAAATTGGGTGCCATGGATTTAAGTATAATAGTCATCCTACTGAGACCAGGTTGTAGGGATATAGCATCTTTCATTAAATGGTCCCTACTTCATTATGAATTTTTCTTTGCAGGCTTTATTTACACTCTTTCACATTTACGCCACTGACTTGCGTCTTAGTAATAAAATAAACAAACCCAAGCTTCCTTTGTTTTAAGTGCATATTGCCTATCTTGTTATGATCCAGTATATCCCACCTCCAGCCACAGTCGGGCCAGCTGCAGGTGTAAGGCTTCTCTCCTGTGTGTCTACGGAAGTGGGCCTTCAGATGGCTGCTCTTGGTATACATCTTTTCACAGCCCGGATGAGAGCATTTGTGCACCCTTAGCGTCTCTGTAGAACAAGGTCTGTTTACCCTAAGAGGGGCCACAGCTTTCACCACAGCACCTGCAATGTGACCCCCTACCACTGTTGCCCCAGAAACCCTCACGGTGATAGGAAGGGGGGCGATCCTTACATACTTCTGGTCTGGAGCTCCGGCATCAGTGCTGGCTATGTTGAGACGCGTGGCTGGGGAGGTGGGCACCAGGGCAAAGTTCTGCCCTCCTTGGAGCCCGAGGACCAGCTGGGCCAATCTCAGCCCACTGGACAACCCAGCTGAAGAGCCTGTCTGAGGAAGCGGTTGGGCGAGAGGGAGGGACTGAATCTGGAAAAACAGGGGTGCTCCAAGAAGCACGGAGGGGGAAGTGGAGGGACACTGGGCTACTGGGCAAGGGTTGTGAGAGGTGTTGGGGTTTTGTTTGGTGGGGGTTAACAGATCAGCACTAGTCCTAGGGCTAATGTTTCCCCCTGGGGGGGAGCAGGGCTTTTCGATGAAACTGGAAGGGGAGGGTGCATGCTCTTCGATGGGGCAGGACAGAGATGGATCAGGCTCTTCCATCGGTTTGTTAGAGTAAAGAACCCCTTCTCTCACGAGTTCCATCTTCTCCCTGAGGAACTCCTCAATGTCCTCCAGGGTGGGTGAAAAGGTTGAGGTCAGGCCTGGGCTGAAGTCGGGGAGCCCGGGGTCCTGCAGAATGCCATCTTCTGGCCAGTCCCATTCCCTCTCCGTGGGGTTCTGACAAAATCGGAACCTGCCCCCTTCCTCTTCATCCTCCTCCTCTTCCTCCTCTCCAGGGCTAAGGCTGAGCCGAGCCCCTATGTCCCCGATCTCCGGGCTATAACACGAGCTAAAGCTACCCCCTTCACTCCCACCATCACTGCCCTCCACAGGCCCCAAGGAGACCAAGCTAGCAATGTCTCTGAAGAAATCATTTTCAGATGACAATGCTCTGTTGCTTAACGATACCATTGATACAGTCCAAGTACACAAGAGAAATGTCAGCAGGGAATCACACTTTGTTCTACACCTGCAGAGAATACCTGGGGAAGTACAAGATTTAGTTAAATACATGAATGCTTCAAAGTGAGTAAGGCAATATTTAATCTTGACAATAAAGCATTTGTGAAAAGCCTTTGTGAAAAAGTGGAAAAGAAAGTCAGTTTAAGTTTTTGGCTGGACCACTTAAGGAGATTATGTTCAAGTATTTGGCTGGACCACTCATTAACAATATGTTCAAGTCTTAGACTGGACCACTCATTAACAATATGTTCAAGTCTTTGGCTGGACCACTAATTAACAATATGTTCAAGTATTTGGCTGGACCACTCATTAACAATATGTTCAAGTCTTTGGCTGGACCACTCATTAACAATATGTTCAAGTCTTAGGCTGGACCACTCATTAACAATATGTTCAAGTCTTTGGCTGGACCACTCATTAACAATATGTTCAAGTATTTGGCTGGACCACTCATTAACAATATGTTCAAGTCTTTGGCTGGACCACTCATTAACAATATGTTCAAGTCTTTGGCTGGACCACACAAGGACATTAGCCTCAAGTCTATGGTTGGACCACTGAAGGACATTATGTTCAAGTCTTTGGCTGGACCACTGAAGGACATTATGTTCAAGTCTTTGGTGGACCACTTAAGGCATTCACAGATGTGTCCAAAAGCCACACAAGCTTCGTCTCAGCGGTTTCCTACAGATTTTTGTTGTGCTGAAAAATGAACCTTTGCCTCAAGCTGAGGTCCTGTATGCTCTGTATCAGGTTTTATTCAAGGACCTCTCTGAGTTTTGCTTTGTTCATCCTTCCCTCAATCCTGACTATTCTCCCATTCATTGCCATAGAGAAGCTCTCCCATAGTTTGATGCTCCCACCAACATGCAGTTACACAAGGAGAGCTTTACCAGTATCTGCTCCTTTTTGCAAGGAAGAACAGGAGGAGCCCTGACAGAGCTCTACAAGATGACCTTTAGCGGGCTACTCGTGTTCAAATATACTCCATGAGGGTGGCATTAGGGGCCCAATGTCCTCTAGTGGGACCTGTGCTCACAGCCCAGCACTGTGCAGCTTGATTGGCATTCTCCAGAGAACACCAGAATTGGCAGTTCCAACATTGGCACCTGCATTCTTCACAGATGAGAGCAGGTGCACACTGAACACATGTGACAGATGGGAAGGAGTCTGGAAACACCATGGAGAACATTACGCTGCCTGCACCATCATGACCGGTTTGGCAGTGGGTCAGTGATGGTCTGAGGAGGCATATCCTTAAAAGTTCACACCACAGACCTCCACGTCCCTTAAGCTGGTGCATTTGGCCCTGGATCCCTCCTAGTGCAGGACAATGCCTTATGTGACCACAGTGTGTAGGCTGTTCCAGGATGACGAAAGCATTGATGTCATTAACTGGCCCTTATTTTACCCATACCTGAACCCAATTGAGAACCTTTGTTACAATATGTATTGATCCATCTGATGCCACCAAATAGTGCCACAGACCGTCAAGGAGCTCACTGATGCCCTGATCCAGGTCTGGGAGGAGATCCCCCAGGACACCATCCACCGTCTCACCAGGGGCATGCCCAGACATTGTCGGGAGTGCATACAGGGACATAGGGCCATACAAACTACTGAGAGACATTACGAGTTGCTCTGATTAAATTCACACAAGTTGAAGTTCAATTGTTTACCTACATATTCGATGTGAGTTTCAATCCAACCCTCAATCAGTTGTTGATTTTGGTTTCCATTGACCATTGTAACATCATTTTGATCTCAATGAATTACACCATGTGCAATACAGATTTTGATTTTTTATATATTTTGTTCATCAAGACTCAATGTGTGATTTAAGTGTTTCCTTAATTTGTTTGTTCTGCAAGACCCAGTGTGTGAATTGAGCAGTGTATTAACTTAAATCCAATTCAGAATACCAAGGATAAATTCAGAAGTATGGGGGGACTTCAAAATAATTGGTTTTGGTAGGCTATGTTTAAAAAAACATGCAGCATCATTCTATTAGAATGGAAGGAAAACTAAAACCGGACTTTTAACAAATGATAGCCCAAAACAATGCAAACGAGGTCAAATAGTACACCGATATACATAAATAATGATGTAATAATAAGTAATAAATAATGATGACGCGTACAGTCTAAACACTGCCCAACCATGACGCCTAGGTGTTTCGTGTGCAAAACATGGTGCATGGTTGTAATAAATGCGTAATAACATGGTCGTTTTCAGCAAACAGAATGATTTACAACGTAAATGCTTTTAACCTTAGCCCATGGGTAGGCGACACGCATGGCAAGCCACCTGACTACAACAGCAAAGGTTTTAGATGGGAATACAAGTATCAATGTTGGAACGTGCGGACAATAATCTAACTACAACCCTGGCCTGAAAGGAAAGAGCAAATCTCACTAATAATTGCGAACTTACCATCGATGAGTACAACTTACATAGATTTCAAAATGCACCATCCTCTAAGTTTTTCTCCGTCGTGTTATTGTTGCTAAAAACCGCCCCGTCCTTGCCACGGTTCCATGTTGGCATTCTTTCTGAGCCCATCACGTGACCACATCGCTGTACACTAGAAGACACGGATCCAATTCCGCTATTCTGATTGGCTAAGAATATGGAGGCTCGCCCTGACACCTAGTGTTTCATTGGTTTTCACTTGATCAAGGGATTTCTTTTTTAACATTATTTCCGTAACGTCACAAATCTGTCCACGGGAAAAATATATTCCACAGTTGTCCTAAAATACTGTATATCCTGTGTTCTCAAAATGGCATTATAAACAACGTGGCTCAGTCAGGTAATGTAAGTAATGACTAACGATGACCTACCTAACACAAAACAGACAATATTTTCTGCAGTAGGTTTATAGAATGGGGATTTTTATTTAACTTTCGCAAAGCCTATTACCTAAAAGGGCATTTAACTATAGCACTATAGCACAACCAGTTAATACAACAATTACTTATGTTTTTATGACAAATTAGTGTCATAAAAACACAAGGTTTCCTCAACACAAGCTATAATCAGCCAATACAATCTATTTGCGATAGAAATAAAAAAAAATACCACAATCTCCAATAAAATGGTGAATGTTAGAAAATGAAATACACTATTGTAAATAGATTCATTTCAAACACCAAAGTTGATCATGCACAGCCAACGCAGAAAAATGCGCGTCAGTGTTTCGTTTGCTTGGTGCCACTGCCAGCATTTACCAAGAAACACACCCACACCATAACACGTTTACCTGCTTATGACATGCTAATTATGTGCCTTTATCAGTAGAAATAGATAAATCGTGTTTTCTGAACTCTAAATATGGTTGTGCTAAGAAGAACAAGGTGGATCACACCTCAATTATTCTCCCAACCTACAGACACCGTCTAACACAGGACAAACCAGTTCTTCAGGCAGTTCAACACTGGAATGAGCAATCCATCACCACTCTCCAGGACTGCTTTGAAACAACCAATTGACAGATGTGTTGCAGCGAATGGAGACATTGATAAATACACTGTCTCAGCATATATGTCCATGTGCATTGATGAGGTCTCGCCAAGGGTAGATGTTAGGGCTTTCCCCAACCAAAAGCCCTGGGTTAACGGTAATGTCTGTGCTAAGCTCAGGGCACGGTCCTCTGCGTATAGTTCCGGGCACCTGGAGGCTTTGAGGAGGTACAGATATGACCTATGGAAGGCCTCCACAGACGCAATAAGAGACTACTACATTGCAATTTAAGATTTTTCCTTTTATTATGTGTTGACTGTAGCCTACATTAAAATATTTTTAAAATGTTTATTGGTTTAATATATTGGATTCATTGTCACAATCAGAGTTCTTGTATGTTATCAGATGTATCCCTGATGACTGAAAAGTGTTTTACAATACATAGGATTTTTTTTTTAATTTAGATTATTGTGTAGTACATTAGTTCTAATGTAGC
Organism: Novumbra hubbsi; assembly: GCA_016801125.1. Lineage (NCBI taxonomy): Eukaryota > Metazoa > Chordata > Actinopteri > Esociformes > Umbridae > Novumbra > Novumbra hubbsi. The sequence goes on along the minus strand of JACXGK010002415.1, from coordinate 39,733 downwards.
TAGGCCTAAGCCTACATGTAAGCGGTCGTCCGACCCTGGGCCGCCAGCAAGTTATTACTATGAGCCAGCTGGCCAGAAGCGGTTATCTGACGGTAATAGGTAGGCTGCCACTGGTGCGCGGCTGGTAAAACGATGAACAAAACAGCAGCAAGCCGCTGGCGACGCCCGCTGGTTGGCCACTGACTTTGCCGCCAGGCGACCGCTACTGGCCGGTTGATGGAACTCTGCAAGCGGGGAACTCTGCATAGCCACAGTTTACCCCCCTATAGCACTTCCTTATAACTCTAAAGCCACCTTATAACCCCCCACACACACACACACACACACACATACACACACACACGTATTGGTGAAGCTCCCCCTTAGCCCAGAGGAAGAAAAATCCTGGCGCCGAGCATGCCTTGTACTGTATACTGCTTGCCAAATGTCTTAATAATGCATTATACACGATTTCAATAAATTAGACTTAAAGCCACTGTCATTTTAACTAGACATATCTAAAAAGACTAGGTCCTCGCGTTATATTCAGCTACAGTAGGCAAACACAAACATGAACAATAACTACCAGCAGTAATAACTAACAATTCATGCTTTCTCAACTTTACGCCAAATATGGTTGAGAGATCTCAATCGTTAGTTCAAAGGCATTGTTTTATAATAAGCCAGGCTCAAACCACTTGCCGTTATAACAGTATAGCTATATGTAAAAAGAGTTGGAAATATATTTTACAGTAGATTACCAGCCAGAGGTCTCTGTTTTTCTTTTATTAACGTATACAAAATAATACTTCCCACAGTTCGTTTAGCAAGAAGCAAGGCACAAATCAATATTAGTAACTTACTTATTATGGTCTTGTTAAATGCTTGTACTGTAGTCCAAATGCGATCAATAAATTAGTAATTGCGTTTCACCAAGCAGGGGGTAAAAATCCCATAATATCCACCTACCACTATCTTTCAAATCCGCTGTACAGTATCCTACTCCGGTTCAAACATGTATGGTTCAATATCACAATGTAAGATCACTTTCAAAAATGAATCCTTAAAATCATGACGACAAGCCATTTGTGCTGCTTATTGTAAAGTTAGCTAGCTAGCAGTATCCAGTCCAATGCAGATTTAAAGAACCGGTCGAGAAAGGGGAGGGACTATGGGAGACCCCGAAGTTACGTCCTTAGTGAGGTAAGAAACAGGAGAGGTACCAATCGCATTAATCAATGAATCTACTGATTGGAATGTTTCTGAAGGACATCTGATGTATCAACCAAGAACAATCACGACTACAAATCTAATGTAAATTTAATTTCATGTATAATCTGTTCTGTCTCTGTCAGTCTGTCTGTACCTTCATGTCCCTGTTCTGTCTGCCAATCTGTCCCTCCACCTACCTGTTCTGTCTCTGTCAGTCTGTTTGTCTGTACCTCCATCTGCATGTTCTGTCTCTGTCAGTCTGTACTTCCATCTGCCTGTTCTATCTGCCAATCTGTCCCTCCACCTGCCTGTTCTGTCTCTGTCAGTCTGTTTGTCTGTACCTCCATCTGCATGTTCTGTCTCTGTCATTCTGTCTGTACCTTCATCAGCCTGTCAGAGGCGCTGAGGTCAGGGTTCACCCTTTTTATCATACCCCAGATGCATTGGAAGACTTATGGAATCTTTCGCATCCACCCTGGAGTCCATTCCGATGCTTACATTCCACAATAGAACACAGCTACAGCTACGCAACTGGTTAACCCTTTAGCCCCTACACCGCTGGACCGTTGCCCTTTGACCCCATGAGCCTGCGGAGGTCGCCGCGTGTGAAGATGACGCCGGTGGTGCAGAGCAGGGCCAAAAGGCTGAGGGAGCAGGCGGAGACCATGTAGGCACTGACACTGTGAGACAGCTCCACCATAGAGCCCAGACACAGAGCGGGCAGCACCTGGCCAGACGGAACACCATGGAGGTATCGTTATTGTTGAGGCTAATAGCACACTGGTCAACGTGTGTAATCCGTACCAGACTGGCTGCTGGGCGTACCTGTGAAAGCAGGTAGGCACTATCCAGGATGGCCATGTCCAGACACATCCCTCTCTCAGGCTGCGGTACAGCTTCTCTTCCCAGGGCCGGGGACGTGTGGCGGGGGGTGTAGGGGTGGAGGGACGTTGCCCCGGAGACAGTTACCCATTCTGGGTAGCCGTTCACAACGATGTGGATGGGGCTGGGGAGAAGGAGGGGCTTGCGGTGAACGCGGTCATAACATCCTCCCGAAGGAGAAGTTCTAGGTGTAGACTGGGGAAAGAAGACCTGGGGGGAGGAAGGAAGGAAGGAAGAATTGGGATTACGTTTGTTTGTATTAATCTTTCGATTACTTCCGTGAAATTATGTTCAAAGCTTTATTGACATGGGAAACGAAAACGATGTAGCTTCCACAGCTTCGAGTGCATATATTTGCGGTTGCAAAAAAATCAACCTCACTTTTGAATCATGTCCCGTTCACAATTTTCGCCCTGCCTTGTTGCGAATCTCTGAGATGGAAGTTTCCAAGGAAGTAAAAATCTCAGCAACCCCTTCTGCTTTCTGTTGCCTCAAACTATTTTGGGTTTTGTCGTAATAACGTTGTTGTGTCGGACTGTGTTTCATTGTAAACATCCCTCTCATCAGAACGTGTAGTGGTAATGTGTGCGTCTCACTTGTTTTTCAGAGTGGTACAGACTCAGCAGGGTGTAGGGCAGAACCTGCAACACGCAGAAGGTGTATCCAGTCGCCGCGGCCATGGTGGTGACTATCATCACACTCTTGGAGAAGCTCATCACAGCCGTAGATAAGGCTAGCAAGACCACACTGCTAACATACACAGCCCGGGCGCCCAGCAACTCTATCCAGCGCTCCATTAGGACGGAGCAGAGCACGGAGGTCAGGCACTGTAGGAACAGACCCAGGCTTGCCATGCGCACACCTGGGGAGACAAACATGTGAGAAGAAATGTTACACGAGTATTAATGGTACACATCAGTGAAAGTCATTTTCCAGTGTAACAGTTTGGTCTGCATTTTGACAGTGCAATGCCGAGGTTGTATATTTCGTTTTTAGCAGGAACTCTAGCTTCTTCTTTTTACTTTAACTGTTTAAATGGTCTGATGCTCCCTTATTTGTAAGTAAGGGGTCATTGCAATTTGGGCACCTTTGTAATCTTTTGTTAAATAATCTATATCATGGTATTCAATATATCACTATAGCATTGATTTTGGTTCAATTACATTATGTTTATTTATAGATATGGTTTGAAAGAAGATCCAATATTGATATGTCCATATTTCTTTAAAAATAACTACATATTTCATTGGGTGTCCTAATTTCTTCACATGACTTTGGGTAAATGTTGAAAATGTATTGCACACATATCCAGATAAAATATGCATGCCGATTTGAACAGAAACTCTGTAGATGTGAGTGAGTACCTCTATACAGACAATTACAATTAAAAGGTCAGCAATGAGTCCATGAGTTCATGAGTCCAACTCCTTAATATCTGAATAATACATATTATGTTTTTATACCCAAGACCACAACCTCTGTCCTTAAAAAAACACACTTTTACTTATAATTGACCCCTGGCCTTCCTCACTTCCTCAACCCCATCAATGTCACTGCCTTGCTTGCAGGTTTGCACCCTCATTCTGACCCCTACAACATTATTCCTGGGGGGGGGGGTCATAAATACACACCATACATTCATGACTGCTGAAATCCCTGATTAGAAATCAACCTCCCAGGAGGTGAAGCAAGGCATCCACCTAACCATCTAAGACCAATAACAACCCCATCCAACTGTCCTGCTAACTGATTCTCTGGGCACTCTGCCCTCCTCCTCCTTCTATACCTCCTTACTTAGGTTCCTAAAGTATAAAGGGGAGGACACATTTAAATATAGAAAATAAGTAGTTGTCTGTTCTTCCGACCGTTTTCGTAACGTAGTCTCTCCTGGGTTCCAGCGGTAGCATTTGGGACTCCCCGGTACAGGCCCACTCCCATAAAGTCGGTGTAGAACAGCATGAAGCTCATCAGCGCCATCCAGCTGAACAGTTCGGCAATAAACAGCCGGCGTATGACTGCCGGAGTGCGTGTACACCCGGTGAATGTGTGCAGCAGCGTGGACAGACACAGAGACACACTCCTCCCCAACACCAGCCACACACACCGGGGCCACAGCAGCCTGGGGTGTACACAGTGCAGGGTCCTCCAATGGGACGGGCTCTGGGTGGAGATGACCTTTGCACCCTTCCTGGTCGTCTCTCCGCCACCCTTCCATCTGTCCTCGGAAATGAAGACCGTGCTGAGAAGGCAGGTGAAGAAGATGAGGGTGAGCAGGGTGTAGACAAAGGCTTCCTGCCCACCAAGGTAGGCTGCCGTGGAGTCATGGCTCCAGTCCAGGGCCGAGAGCAGGTAGCTAGGAAGAGACAGAAAGCAATCACATGTAACTGAGTGACTCCCAATGGTGAGGGCATCTCTTTTATACCCATATTGGCCCCCATGGGAATCAATGACATTGGACGTTTCTGGTCACATGATCTCTCTCCAATTCACTTCCTCTCAGAGTTATAAGACAGTGCCATGTCTTATGCACCTGGTGCAGATCATAAGGAAGTAGAGTATGGTAACCCACAACAGGAAATACTACAGTTTACTAAAATTCTCTACTAGTAAAATTCTGAAGTATACTGTAGAATACTACACTAGCTATTATAACGCGTTGATCTCATTCATATTTTTTGTACCAATATTGTAATTTGTAGTATCATTCCAACATTAATTGTTATATATTATATACATGTTATATATTGTTGTGGGTGCTTGTACATTTTAATTTCTTGACGAAAAACTATGGCCCTATTTTACACCCAGGTAAGTTAATTGATAGAATTGTGCTTTGCAAACACATGTACGTTACGTAGTAACTTAAATACTGAATAACCAAAGTATGGAGGTCTTTACCCAAGACATCCTCCCAAGCTGATCATCAGTGAGTAGACAGAGAAAGCCCTTCTACTCTCCTTCTCTCCTGGGAACATGTCTGAGATGAGAGCCTCCAGTGGAGTGAAACAAGCCTGTGGATGAAGGACAAACTTACATGGGCTTTTATAAACATCACACGCACAAACGCACACAGACACATGAACCATATCTCACTCTCAGTTCAAATAAAGAAGAAGCATGAGCAAACATATCTCCTTAGAAACAAATATGAATTTACCGAGGTGCCTTATGAATATAAATGGAGAGTGATCTGAATTGGTGGTTCCTTTATATAGAGATATTGTGATCCACCTGTCCGGAGAACTCCAGAAGACAGGCTGCTCCTGCCAGCAGTATCCTCTCTAGCCAGCGGGGGTGCTGTGGGCAGAACAGGGCAGCCAGACGAGAGGCCCGGGGCATGATTTGCAGGCCCAACAGAACCCCAACACACAGGAGCCAGATGAACGGCCTGCGGCGACCATAACGCCCGCGCCACGTGTCGCTGTATGAACCAATCATGGGCACAAAAATCAGACCCAGAACTGGCCCCACTCCTGAAAGAGAGAGAGTGTGGGGGGGGGGGACAGATCTACCTCAGAGTCGGAGGACAAATCATTTTGTTCAACATAGTATTAGTTGTATTAAGGATTGGGTAGGTTCATTGGTAGGTTCATAATCTGTAACAGTCACTAGTTACCTGTCCATATTCATATTCAGTAACTTTTGGACTTCTCAAACTATTTAATCAGATTGCTTTGAATTATTTTTAGATGCTTTCATACTAAGAGACATTAGAAGACAAATAGTAATACAACCAATTGAACACCTTTTGTGAGAACAATAGATAGAGTTGAATTGGGTTTAACGGAATTTGCCTTTATCCTTATGGGTTATGTACAGTGCCTATACAGTACCAAAAGATATTCAGATATTCAGACATTCCAATTTATCCAATAACCCTTGATCTTCCAGGATCTCACGTTTTATCTAAACAGCAAAATAAAAAGAAGTGTTAGCATATTCTTTTATTTGTGTTTCATTCATGTTAGTTAAAATGTTGAAAAACTATCAGAAAGAGTATCAGAAATCTCTCGAAAAGGGCATTGAGACTATTGTGTATAAAAATCTAGGTCTTCATAGTTTACGCTGAATCTGCAGTAGTCTGATGTGTTGGCCCACAACCATCAACATTGTAGCCAATGAACACACAAATGTCGTCAGCAGCCAATGATGACCAATGATCGCATTTTCTGAGATCCAAAACAAGCCGGAAGACATGGCCCACCTGTATAGAGTCAATGGGGCTGCATCAAACGCAAATCATGAACTTTTTGCAGAGTGCTTCCCCTTCACACCTTCCCTTCCTTCCTAAAAAAATCGTGATGAACTCCATATCATGTTTTATCTTGATGGCATCGCAATGTTACAGCTATCTGATAAATTGTTGCGTAATCTTTATAAACGAGTCCTATTTGAAATAGATAAAACACCAGGTATAGCCGAACATTCTTTTGAAAGATGCGTCGATTGCAGATGACTAAATCACATGTTTTATGGGTTGGTTAATATTATCGTGGGCATAGCCTTTTGGAGATTTGTGTCTTTATGCTGAGAGCAAATGTTTTTCTTTGCAATCAAAAATAAATGTTCTGCAACCAAAATCGAGTCTTTGAACCCACAGCTGTGGGCAGGCTTTAGTGGGAGGTGTGGATGATACTTCCACGTTGGTCATTTTACAAAAATCTGTAATCCCCTTACAATATTTTATTTGGTAAAGTAACAGGTTACAGTTATATGTTACTACTGATTGTATTTTAATCAATCAAATGTATTTATGAAGCCATTTTTACATCAGCAGTTGTCACTAAGTGCTTGTACAAAACACCCTGCCTGAAATCCCAAGCAGCTTGCAACAACAGTGTTTGAAGCACAGTGATTTGAAAACACTCCCTTTAGGAAGAAGCCCAAAGAGGAACCAGGCTCAGAGGGGTACCGTTTTAGGAGTACAAGTAATAATTAATAAATGCAGTTTAAAACCTAATTCATATGGACATGAACAGATGGGACAGGACAGTCCTGTTTAAACATAAATAAAAACATGTTGAGGCTGTGGTTTTTACCTGTGGGATATCTTTTTGTTTTCAATAAAAAAACACCCTCAGTGCTCTATCCTGTGCAGTGGTGCAAGTTACAGCTTAGCAGTTTAGCAGTGCATTACTGCTAGGTTTGACTAGCATAGGGTGGAAAATAATGTTTCAGCGCTGCCCGGGTGAATGGTTGGGTGTTGGGGTGAATGGTTTGGTGTTGGGGTGAATGGTTGGATTTTGGACAGGGGAGCCTTGTCTCGTTGCATACCAGCGACTCATTCTGCTTGTGAGCTCTTTTGTGGTCATAGGCTGGGGAATGTGTTCTCCTTCAGTGCATGGGTACAATATAAAACTTTCTGGTTGAGTGAGCAGTGTGATAAGAAATAGAACAGCTTTGTAAAATGTATTTTGGCGTTAACATGTTTTGATCTTTATTTTATCCAGAACTGGCTTTGAAGTTGTTAAACCAGGCCATAATTGCCAGTTAGATATCCCAAAATTGGAATATAGAGATTATGAAGGGCTTGTCTGTACGTAATCAATTTCATATATTGTTTATATACCTTTAACTACTTAAAAATTATTTAAGATTGGGAATTACATGTTTTGTGATAATCAGGTCACTGTAGAAAAATTTGGGATGAAATGGTTTGGAGCACAAGTTATAGTTAAAAATTATAAGCGACTGAAAAATAAAATAAATTTGCTAAAAACATAAATATATATATGTATATATCCAGATACAAATAATGAAAAGAACACTGGTCTTTCAGTAGAGCAAGTCAATATACCGTTACAATAATAATTGGAACCGTGCCTCAGTCACTGTAATATTGTGTATTGCAATATTCACTATAAATGTGAAGAATATATTTTAGGATGTGTATTGTTGCTTAATTTGCACTGATGATAAACCTTGAGTTAGTTATCAGTATCTATAGTCATGTACTGTTCACACAATGCTTTATCCAAAAAACGACAGTATGGTCTTGAATGTGTTGACTCACCCAGCACCATGGTCATGTATCGCTCTTCCATGCCGGCCTGTAACAGTAGAGGGGGGATGTAGAAGGTCCCGGCTGCCATACACACCTCCAGCCCACAGGTCAGAGCATTCACCAGCAGCAGCTGATAGGAATGGCCCTGCATGACTTCAAAAGGCTTTTCTTTTTGTGTCTCTCCCGAGACACCTGTGATACAGGAGTTTAAAGTAACTGAGTAAACCGAACCAATTGCTCCATTTTACCCATGTGATCTAAGGGCTAGGCTACAGCGGGTTGTCATTGTGCTACCTGCATATCCAAATCAGTGGGTGGGGCAGAGAAAAAGGAGGCTGGGTTTTGCTTTGTGTTTAGTTTCCCATGTTGCTGCCGGTAGGTCCTAGTTTTTCTGTAATCAAGATAGTAGACTAACCCATGTATAGTGCTTGCATTGCACTTCTGATGTACAGAGGTAACGGAAGAGCTGTCAATCTTGCTCTGTCTTTTTATCTATGAAGTAGTATGTAATAAAAGGACATGGAGAAAGTTACAGTTTTGCCCATTGCCAGGGAAATCCAACATGCCCTGAGAGATGTTTCACCTTGTTGGATCTAGGAATTGAGCCATGATTTCTTTGGTTACTAGGTCAGCATGTAACCACTAGGCTACCTATTGCCCTAATGGATTTCCATTACTGGGCTTTGAATCAAAAAGATAAGACTCACAACGGTATATGCTTCTCACGGTGTTTTATTTTCCCCTTTAGCAAATAAACTCTGGTGAAAACAAGGTGCTGCTCATCAGCTGGCTAATATCATCTGTATGGTGAAACATAGTGGAGGGAGCGTCATGCTGTGGGGATGCTTCTCAGTGCCAGGGACTGGGAGACTGGATAGGATTGAGGGAAGACTCAACATAGCAAAATACAGAGTTCCTTGAAGGTTTTTCAGCATGAGAAGGACACAAAGAACACAGCCAAGACAATGCTAGAGTGGCTTCAGGACAAGTCTGTGGATGTCATTGAGTGGCCCAGCCAAAGTCCAGATTTTAACCCTATTGAAAATCAATAAGAAGACCTGATTGCAGTACTGATTCTAACTAGAAGAATTTGAAGAATTGTCCAAATCCAGGTATGCAAAGCTGGTAAAGGCATAACCAAGAAAACCCAATGTGATTCCTGCCAAAGGCCCTTCGACAAAATATTGAATAAAGATGTGTGTTCATAAGTTATTTCTGTTTTTTATTTTCCCATAAACTAACACCAATTTTGACAAATTTGTTTCCCCATTGTGGGTAATTATGTGTAGATGGATGGTAAGTAAATAAATTAAAAACATTTTACATTAAATCTATAATACAAACAAAACCTGTAGAAAGAGGAGGGGTTTAAATCTTTTCCAAAGCCATTCTATATTTGTCATGGCCAAAGGCTCTATCCAGGCTTTCTGCATTGTGTCCTTAAGATAATCCATTGCCTTTGGTGTATTGACCATTTACAATGCTCCCTAGTGCCTTCAACATGAGATATACACTTGTAAGATTCTCACTCTCTAGTCTGGTAGGCTACTTATTGACAACAAAGAACATGGCTCTCCCTGATCAATCGCAGTTGAGGAGGATTGAAGAAAAGGAAAAGCAAGAACATTTAAAATAGTGATGCATAATATGGCATATTTTATTTTCATTTTTCAATAGCACAGTCTTAGAAAGGCTCTAAAATAAACATTCTATTAACCGGTGTAACAGCTGAGTGCAGTAAGGGTTTTAAGGGGTTACACAGCTGAGTGCAGTAAGGGGTTGTAACAGTGTTTTATCTATCTAGCTGCCTCATCCTTTAACAGGATGGAAAACCGGTTGATAAACGGCAGGAATCAACTGAGTCACTGCCTAAATACACCTTGTGTGTTTTATGTATGTTAAGTCAACTGACTTTACACTTGCACATTGTTAGAACACTATTCAGACTGAAACTTATGTTTCAAAGCAACCATCCAATCTTTGTAATTGAAATAATTACTGTACTTACTAAATCACTGAGATTATTTATTTAGTTATCACTTATAATTTCCTTTACTGTGCCTCCTTTGTCCTTTGATATGCTTTGTCTGATTGTGTGGGTGTTAAGAAACATATTTTTGACATGCACCAACCTGAGTGTTTATTAAAATTTATGGATTGAACTCTGTCACATCATCACCATGGTCACTAACATTCTATAAACACCACATATTGATGACCAAAAGTAGAACTGGGGCAAATGACTATAAATGGATTTAAATGATTGTTTTGCCTACACACTACAGGGGCATTGAATAAAGTTGGTTCATATTTCTAAGAAAACAATGTAACCCTATTTTTTGGAGAAATAGAGATACATTTCCTTCCTTTGTTTCATTTATATTGAAGTTTAGATTTTTTGGCAGTTTTCAGTTTTTATAGACTTCATGTGCTCTATGTCCCCTTATTTTATTAGAAATTACAGGAGACACACTTTCTTTGTTTTCAAAACGTTTGCAGTTGACACTTCGTTGCCAGTTGATAAGGTACGCAGAAGTCAAGTCATGTGCAATGTCTTGCTAAAACAGACATTCAATTAGTGACCCTTAAACATTACAATGGCTAAAACAAGATGCTTGGTGTGACTTTGAGTGTGGTATGTTGATGCTGTCAGAATTGACTGCCATCCAGGGCTTTTCATTCACGAGTGCCTTGGGCACAGATGGAATAATACATGTTCCTTCATTCAGAGTGGGAGGGACTTGAGGGGGAAGGTAATAATAATACTCTTGGAGGAGGTAGGGAGTTGTCAAAACAACAGTTCTTTCCTCATGTTTGCTGTGTTGTAAAAGTACTTTGACTACTCCAGATTTTACTTCCTTTACTCCAGTTGCCTAAATATTTTTTGTGTGTAGGGGAATGCAGATATTTACAAAGCATACAATGTAGATACAGTCAAACAATACAGAGAGAAAGGCTCCAGGTCTGAATGGAATCACCCAACAGCAAAGCTCATTAGCTAGTGGGTAACATTAGCCATTTGCTAGCTACAGCAATAAAAGCTCAATTGAGTTTTCTTAGTATTAGTACAGCTGTGATGTATTCCAAAGATCAACTCAAATTAGGTAATACAATTTTAAAATATTCCCTAAAAAGACTATAACTGGTGTGATTGGTAGTCAGATACGAGACTGGGAGACATAGCCTTTTACATTGTAAATTTGCAGTATAAATCTACTCTTTAAGGATTCAATAAGAGTACATTCTTGAACAAATGTGATACTACAATGAATCAGCCATCTGTACATTTTCACGGTAAACAGCAAGAAAGAAAGTGGTTGATTCTCAGTTAAAGAGCTCAGACTTGGCAGATATCAGCCCTGCCAACCTTAAAGAGAGTGTGTACTCTGAGGTGTGTCCTCTTTCATTCCGGCCGGCAGCTGCCCTCACACACATGGCAGTCAAACCCTGATACAATCATTTATTTGGTTCTGCAGACATTCAATAACATTTCACTGAACTATCTACTAAAACCAACCCTAACCATTACCCAATCCTATCCCTAACCTTAACCTTTACACTAACACTCATTATATCCCTAAACATGTACTTGGTTTTTGATATTATAGTATGAATATCTGTAGAGCATCTATATATGGTAATTTTGACAATTCAAAAGAAAGTGTAACCCAATCGTAAATTACTTTTATTTTAAATGTGTATACTGTGCCTTGATAAAGTTCATAAAGATGTCTACTGTAAATCACCTACAAAATATATTTTCTGCATTTTGTTAATTATTAAATTAATAAAAACTTTATAGCCTATAGCCTGAAGCTTATGTTTAACATTAGTCACAGCCTTTTTAACTGCTACATCATTTTGAATACTTAGCGCTTGTTCTTCGGCAGTGCTTCATTTGAGTAAGATTTTGTCAAAACAGGATCTGGCACTTCTAAGCTTCATTCCGGAACAAGTGTGCCAGAATCCGGTACACTTTTACCTACCTCACTTGGCAGGTAAAATTATTTCCACTGTTTGCAGTGTAAACAAGTGTTATAAAAACTAGTTGAGTTCATTTGAGTGTTCTTTTCTTAATCCGCACATGGTAGGCGTTTTCAAGTTTATGTTTTGCAGAACATTATAGGCTTTGGACTAACACATGTGTTGAGAGAAAATTAAGGGCATGCACTTTTCCCAGATCCAAAATATTTCTCTCTGGTACGAATAATGTTAGCTTGCAACTCCCCATCAAAATAAGTTACACATTATTTTGAAAGTTCCAATTTGTAGATGTTATACAGATGGTGATACTACCCAAATATTTTTCAAAATGTTGTTAGTAAAGTTATGTTTAAGTTTAGAATAAGGTTTTTGGAAAGGGTTAAGGTGAGAATAAAGGTTAAGAGACAGTTAATATTGTACTCATAGTCAGTAAATACGATGCAGACCATCTACAGAAACCCTTTTTTACAGAATCACAGAACCGTGCTGGAAGAAGTCCTGATAAATTTAAGTAAACGTGCCAGAGAATTGGACTTACTTCCTTTCTATAGAATTAGACCTATTGCTGGTGAAATATGTGGTGAAATGAACTAGATATGAATTGTGTGTATCCCAATCATAAGGCTAAGCTTAAAGTTGGGATTGGATAATACATTTGTTAGTGAGCAGCAGGCTTTCAAAGTTTTCACAAAAGTATTTCTGCAACTTACCAAGACAAAAGTGCTTTAACACAAGTAAATTAAAAAGTGCTTTAACACATATTTATAAAAAATAAATCATATATAAAACAACGTTTTTTCTTACCTCTGGTCACACCCATGTATACTCAATTTCTTTCTTTCACCACCCAATTTATAAATCAGGCAACCTTTTAAAGCATGTTTTCTAGGGTTAGTCAATATGAAAACCAAACAGTCCAACCTTGAAATGGTTTTGCTTGGACTATTGCAGAGTCTTGTCTGTGTGTCAACCCATGATTGGTCCAGGTCCATTAACATTGTGAGTCTGTATGTGTTTGTCTGTCTGTGCATGTGTGTATCATTACCAATAAAGATACACACACAACCCATAATCCAAGCTAGCCTGGCCCGTCTGGTGTATGCTCCCACCCCTGGTTCTACGCATATGGGCTTTTCCACCCTGCTTTCTTAAAATGTATGCACTAACCACAGGTCACTTTGGATAAGAGTGTCTGCTAAGCTAAATGACAAAACCACCAATGTAAATGTAGGTAGCACACCGGCGTGGCATCTGTGTAAAGATAATGCACCTGTGAACAGCTGAGGTGGGATCAGTCAGAAGGTCCAGGCTCAGCCACAGATGTGGCGTAAAAGCAGATGTCACCATGGATCTCGGACAGCAGAGTTAAAGCTGCAGTCATAAAAAAGCTACCCAACATGGGTCAGCTGTGGCTTTTTACGGAGACGGCCATGAAGCTAAACATTACAACCTGGTTCCACGCCTGCCGGAGGAGAGTGACATCAACAGCTAGGTAACATAAACCACTAGGACAGTTAAGTCAGAGGTCACTGCTTTAATGAGAGAACGAGAGCTGAATAGTTATCATGTTACCAAAGAAACACAGCTCAGAACAGTAGTTGCCAAGTCCATATAGACATGAACAATGTTTTAGTCAGGAGAATATAGCGAGGGTCAGCTGGGTTACGAAGAAGGGGAAATCACTCAAGCTTAAACAAGCATTTCAAAGAGGAAAAACGGAAAGAATAGTTAATGCGCCAGCAATTAAAAGTGCTGAGTAGGATTTTTGCAGAGAGTGTTATAGAGAATTAAGGGAAATGGCACCTGGTATCAGTCACAGACACATGAGTATGGGTGCTTGCACATGCATACACAAACGCAAAGACTGTTTATTCGGCTAAGTAGCTAATTCCCACAGGCACCGTTTAGCAAGAAGCGAGGCACAAATCAATACAATGAACGTGTTTATTTTCTGTCTTGATCCTGATTAAACTGCTGTGGTCCAAATGTGATTAACAAATTAATAAATAATTAAATCAGCATTTGTACATGTTGCACCAGGATATTGTCAATAGACAGCGCTCATTAAAATATGTAGGATTCAATATCACTACGTAGAGAGATATCCACATGATGGTGGCAAGTCATTGTGTGGTGAAGTTAGCTGGCATGCTAGCAGTTGCCAGTCTACTGAGATCTAAACCCTCTGAAGGGAGGGACAAAGCAGGAAGTAATGCCTCACCAGAGTTGTGGTCTTCAGAAAAGAGGAAAATGTTGAAACATTGTACATTTAGCAAGAAATCCACTATAAGTTTATTGTTTCAAGCATGAATGGGTATGGGGGTTCACTTTCAACACTGCAGCAATTGGTCTCCTCACTTCCCGACGGCTTACAGAGTATTGATAAAGGAGGTTTTGAAACGTGTTACTGGCATCAAATTAAAAATGTATCTTTCCAAAAACATCATGTTAGTTTATTTGCATTTTTATTGCACCCCAACTAGTTTGGAAACCGGGTTTTAGGATTTATACACCAAAGTAATCTATGACACTACATACTATATAATTCCATGATCTTACCAATAAATGTTGTGAGTGTGGTAGGATCCCATACATAGTAACAAACCGAATGTCACATGTACAAATAGCTGAACTTCCTCTTTAACCATGGCCTACCGCATGTACCTTTTAGTTTTAGGATATGACTTCATTCTGTGCACCCTCATCACGCAGCTGGAGATGCTTCTTGTTAGCCTGTTAGTGACACTTGGACAAACAAGGTCTGATAAAAACCTTTCAAACTCAATACAAGGGAAACATTTATATGCTTAATTATCTGATCGGATATATAAAAAAAAAAATGTCTGTCAAGACCAGCACAGGTATAACTCCTGTTGGCGTCCTTAAAGGTCTATGCGAAATGCAGATTTACATCATACAGTGATTAAAGACCCTATCTCTCACAAAATGACAAGACCCTATTTCTTTCATAATGACAAGAACATATCTCTTATATAATGAAAGAACTCTCTTTAAAGACCCCATTGATCTCTTTCATAATGACAAGGCCCCATCTATCTTTTTAATAATGACCCAGGCTAACACTGTCAAAATGTTATTGTATTGTGGTTGTTCTATCAGGTGCAACTATTGGTTAAAGTCAAAGGTACATACAGATTGGCTGTAAATAGAGGATGGGATTGTGTACCAGAGACGAGGCTGTAGGTCACCTTCTGTGTGAAGCGCCAGAGGATTGCATAGCAAAGAGTGCCACTGTGTGGCAAACAATGATTAGTGCCGTTGACACTCTTAGAGAAGGTGGTCAGTGGAATGATCCCTACACCATTCACATGAAATATCAGAAGACTAGTAAAAACCATATAAAAAGTAGTTTGCCTTTATTAGAAGCTGGGAAACCAAAACATCATCAACATCATTGTTGTCATTAATACTTAAGACCACAATACTGTCTTCATTATCATTGCCGTCATCGTCACCGCTTACTTTTCAACAACATGCAAATATTTCAACAGTTCAGCGTTCCCTTTCCACACCACTGACAAAAGCTTCTCGGCGCTATCACCTGTAAGAATCACAACTTTGCTTACATTTACATTGCTAGTACAATTTAAGATACATAGAAAAACCCAAATGAAAAGCAATACAAATGCTGGGATATTGAAGAATGTGAGAGAGAGTTGTGCATCATGGTCATGTCTTCATGTGAACCTGGGCACGGAGGTCTGCAGCACTGACGCCTTTTTTTATTCTTCCCCCAATAATGGAGTGAATAAGGATCCGTCACATCGGGTAATGGGGCTTTATTAGCAAACCTGTGACATGAGTCACTTAGCCCTGCAGTGTGGACCTCACAGCCCTATCCAGAATGTTCTACGGAGGCATTCAGCGACATGCAGGATCATGATAGAAGCCTTGTATTAAAACAACCAATGGCAATATCATTCTAACCCGAGCTACAACCCCTTTCTGCATGAAGCAAAGGACTGAAACGATATAAGCAATATGGTTCATCAGCGTTGGCTTGTAAAAAAGAAAAGAAAAAGGTTGCTAAAGATCAGACGTCCTTGGGCTGATGTTGGTTAGGAACCAGGCATACAACCCGTTACCACTGCAGCCAGAAGGGTGAGAGCGGACCAGAACCAAGGTCCACTTGGGGTCTGTAGACCGCCTCTAAAACACATTTGCAGTCTCCGGGTTTTCAACGATCAAGTGTCCTGACATGTGGCTAAAACATAGCGTGCATATTCTACACACACACAGTCAGGACATGCCATTTAGCACAATTAAAAAATAATTCCCCCAGCCTTAATGCCTGAACCTAACCCAACATTAGCTCCTTAACATTGTGATGCCTAAACGGATTACGACTTTTAGAAGCGAGGACCAGCCAAATGTTCTTGACGTGATTTTCCTCTAGTTACTATGGTATAAGAATAAAACGAGAACACACACACACACCTCTGTGAAATAGACAGCTATGATCGTAGTCAGTTGCCTGATATTTTATTATTTTCTTTGATGACAGAGTCCCTTCATTCGGTCAGATATGGCTTCAGTTGGTCATCATTTGCTGAATTCCATTCCTGCCCCAAGCAATCCTGTAGGCATGGCAGAAATTTGGTGCCTAACGGGGGAAGTCTAATGACAGGTTTAGTATTCAAACGAACCATCCCAAATGTTCCATCAAGTCTTGCCTGGCTACACACCTATATCGCTCAGGTGAAGAGTAACATCATTAGAGCGCCCTAATTAAATTCAGGACGAGTGGTCACGCAGCTTCCTGTTGCCCTGGCTAACACTATACCAGCGCTCATCTGGTTTAGCAGGAACATGGAAATAAGGCAATAAAAACAGATCCAAACAAGTCATCCAAACGAGTCTTCATAACTGGTGGCTTTAATTCAGCGAAAACAATAATGAACCCATTCAGAACATGAATGCTTGAAACTATGGGATCAGTTAAAAGGATTCGTCAACCCAGACAAGAGTCTAAATCAAACTATTGCGCTCATTTCAGGCTCTCTCTCCCCCTCTCCCCTTGTATTCTCCCATTTGCAGGGTAGGGAAAATACAGCAAGAGTTTCTTGGTTGTGAAGGAGAGGTATAGAGCAGAGGATTATATGCATCTAGGTGGTGACATGAACATCCTTACAACTTCTGTTGGAGGGAAAGAGAGAGAGCGAGAGAAAAATAAACATGAGGAATAGCAGTGTCTGCTCTCCTAGTCCGTCCAAACAGCACAAACACACATGGATAGGGTCCATTTTTCTTTTTAAAATCAAGATACATTTTATTTCTTTTCTTAAAAAACAAACATTACAAAAAAATCTGAATAGAGAATTAAAACAAACCAACGAAAAACATTCAATTTTGGGACAAGAAAAAAAGAAAAACAACTTGGTTTCCAGAAAAAAAAAAAAAAAAAAAAAAAGGATTTAGGATGCCTGGCACAAAGGATTGAATAATAAAGGACGCTGCGGCCAAGCCAAGGTAGTGTCATGCCCAGCGCAGAGGCATCCAAAAGGTCCAACTTCTCTTAAACACATTCCATAGGTACTAGAGGGCCTAAAACCGTAAACCCTCCATTGCGCACACACACACACAACGGTATTACCAGCACACATCAAACACATAGAAGCAACTCCTAGGGCTGACCGGGAACCAGCGCCCATGACCAGATCAACGGTTCGAAGCCCATAGCAGAAGCAAATACCACACCGCTACTCAAAAACGGTCATATTTAATCCCGGTCCACAGAGTACAACACTGAACCGCATCAGGGGTCAATAACAAAACAGGTTTTTTGTAGGTGTTGAACTGATGGACCTTGACACTGAACCAGGGCATAACCTCGTTGAGCCGGAAGGAATAGAGCCTAGTTGACGACAAAGCTTGCTTAAACAACTTGCAACCGATCAAACCAATCAAAACGCCTTGCTGTGGCAGAGCTCAACATGCAGCGCTTCTATTGCAATTTTGGGGAGGGTTCTTGAAATGTAACATCCAATAAAAACATAGCTACTGGCAGCCTGTGGACCTTTCATATAGTTTCTCATCTTATATAAAACTTCTCCCGATCCCTAAAGGAGGCCTGACAACCTTTTCGGCAGTATGGCCATATGAGACTTGGGAAGAAAATGGAGAACTCATTTCATATTAAACCATAAAATCATCCTTTTAAAACATGTTTGAGAAAGTTAAAAAAGAGGTGTTGTTCTGTACAGCACTATGGGGTTAGCGAGCCCAGGACCTCTGTGAGGACAGTCTAGAAACAACAGGAAAGTGAAACCAAGCATTAACACACTGACATCATATCCTCCCTCAAGAGTCTACAGTGTGGCCCCTCTTTCGGATTTGTGGGGGCAGGCTGTGACTGAACCAATGGCTAGTGTTGCAGTGAATATGCAGTGCTTTAACTGGACAACAACAGTCCAATGAGAAACCACAAGAGAGGGAGACACTAACCCAGACTGGCTTAACAGCCAGAGCTCAGTTAGCATTAACTGACCTAACATTACTGGATAGACCAAAGCCAGTGTTACACTACAAAGCTTTTACTGCTTCAGTACTGTTAGACCAGTGATTACTTGAGGGAAGAGGGAATGTAGAACTCTGCAGAAAAAGGAAGAACTGCTTTTTTTTTTGTTGTTTAAATTTTCTTTTTAAACAGAAGGCTCACTTGTACACACAGCTACCAGCCTGTAGGAGAGAACTAGCAACTACACTCAAAGCAACTGTTGAAGATGGATGTCCACTAGCGCGGAGCTCTCAAAGGCAAACATACAACGCTTAAAGAAACAATGTTCTGAGATCCACATAAACGCATGTAGGAAACACTAATGCAGCCACTGCAGAGATGAAAAGGGAGAGAAGTGAGTCAGCGAAGCATAATTGAGAAGCAAAAACAGGGATGGAGGAACGGACATGTTCACACAGAGTCAAAGCTCACTTCTTTCCTTCCATCCCTCCTCAGATAGTAGACATGTTCTGATGCACACAGACGCCATGTCCTCATCAGACACCAGGGAAAGCCTAGGGAGGGAGGACCAAAACACACACTAAACAAAACCACGTGAGGTTCAAACCGTTGAGCCAGGCCACCGCAGAAACCAAAAGAAAACCCTTTAAACCAAAACCAAACTGTGAGAGGTAAGGACATAGTGGGGGAAGGGGGGGGGACTTCTGTGGGTAGTTCTCTAGTCTTCGCCAGAGGGTGCATCCTCTTCTGAGCCATCCTCCTCTTCTTCCTCTTCCTCATCTTCCTCCTCATCCTTTTCCTTCTTCTCTACCCCGGGTGCCTCCTTTGTTTTCTTGGGAGTCAGGGAGGAGTCCTTCTTCACCACCTCCTCCTCTTCCTCTTCCAGAGGGCTTTCTGGTTCCTCCTCTTCGTCCTCTTTCGGCGAGCTCTTCTCTTGGGCCTTTGTGGCGCTGGGGCGACCTTTACCCTTTCCTTTCATTGGGCTGGGGGTCACTAGGGAGGAGAGAAAATGTAAAACATATGGCAACCCAATATGACCAGGTGTGTGTGGGGGATACAGGCCCACCCAATATGACCAGGTGTGTGTGTGGGAGGATACAGGCACACCCAATATGACCAGGTGTGTGTGGGGGGGGATACACGCCCACCCAATATGACCAGGTGAGTGTGTGTGGGGATACACGCCCACCCAATATGACCAGGTGTGTGTGTGTGGGAGGATACAGGCCCACCCAATATGACCAGGTGTGTAGGGGGATACAGGAAGTACCAAACAGACATAAACCACCCATATACACTGTAGTGATAGTGTGTTGTTGGTTAGGTCATACCTGTGGCCTTTAGTCGTGGTTTGGGAGATTTCTTCTCCTTCCTCTCTGGCCGGCTCCGTCTGATGACCTTCTTGCTGCTCCTCTTGCTCTTGGAGCGGCCGTAGTCACTATCATCATCATCCTCAACCATGAAGTCTTCGTCGCTGCCTGACTCATCAGCTAGAGGAAGTTCAGAAAGGGGCAATTGCTCATTTGAAGTGTCAAGTGGGAGTTTCCATAAAAGGCTCGGTTGGCGTTCAATGGAATTGAAAACAGTCGATGCGTCCCGTGACGCACTCTAGCTCCTCTACAAATCGGTGTGACATTGAACGCTTGACTCATTGCTCAGAGCCGCATGGACAACTCACTTCACATGCGGGGCGAAAGCCTATGGTTCACAGGTTGAAGTGCACCCTGGGTGCAGTACTGAGCGGTCGACTTACGGTCCGGGAGGGCCTCCTCCTGGTCTTCGCGCTCCTCGTCTTCGCTCCCTCCGTCCCCCAGCAGGATCTCTCGCTGTTTGGAGACGGCCTTGGTGGCGGCCTGGCGCACGGTGCGCACCTTGCGACTCACCTCCTCGTCGCTGTCGTCTGCACACAGGTGGACAGGTCACGGCTCAGCCGGTCCAATAGGGACCCCAACCAACCCAATGAGCGACTCCTACCAGCGGGCCGTTTCCTCTTGGGCGTCCTTTTAGCCGGCTTCGCCACCTTGGCCGTCTTCCCCTTCTTCCCTCGCTTGGCTTCGTAGTCGCTGCCTCCGTCCTCATCGTCCTCCTCTCCGAAGTCGTTGTCTTCATCACTACCAAAGTCATCTACAAACCAACAGGAGAAACATTTACCACTGGCCTACAGCTAGCCCGTTCCCTAACAAGCATCCACACAGCATGACACTCCCACCATCACACAGCATGACACTCCCACCATCACACAGCATGACACTCCCACCATCACACAGCATGACACTCCCACCATCACACAGCATGACACTCCCACCATCAGACTTTATCTGGAGATTTGGTAATTGCCATGTGATGAGCAGTACCTTGACTTTGACAGACTTCGGTCTTAGGGTTTAATCCTAATAGTTCCACTTTGGTCTTACCAGACCTTCTTCCATATGATCTGAATCCTTCCATCCTCACGCCATATGCCTTTGACTCAGGATTAGCTTCCGTTTAGCCACTCTACCATAGATGTCCTGATGGACAGAGTGCCTCAGAGATTGTGGCCCTTCTGATAAGTTCTCCCATCTCTGCAGAGAAACTCTGACGCTCTTTTAGCGGTCAATTGGTTCTTGGTCTGTTCTCGCCTGGTAACTTCGTTTGGCCAGACTTCCAGCTCTAGCAAGTGTTTTGTGGGTTCCATGTCACAGTGTTGGAGCTCATTGTGCGCCTAGGAATCTACTTTGGTTATTATCAGGAGGCCATGAAATTCAAAGTTTCAAAGCACAAATCAGATCATACATGATTACCCACAGTTATGGGACCCATTTTCGCAAAGACATTGCAACTTCTACACCTAGTGGCAAAAATCCCATAGACAGTCTACAGCTCTGGAAAAGTTAAGAGAACACATTACTTTTTTTCTCCACAAAGTTGGAAAAGGAACGATTTGAGTGAGGAAGGGATCAATTTGCAGTGGTCTCTTAAATCGAACCCTTCTGTTCCTCACTCAAATTCTCCTATTCAACTTTTATGGAAAATAAAGAAAAAGCTGCAGTGGTCAAATTTGGTTCTCAGAGCTGTATAATACAACAAATTGGAGAGGCAGTAATTTAAATTTGTGTTCTTCTCTAGAGCCACAATTCATGTTCAGACATCCTCCAATTGGTCCTTTTGGCGCAAAAGTCATGCTCTAAAACGTCAAAACACCCTTCCATAGAATCTACATTAACAGCAGCATTTATGCTTATGCTTTTGTGTTGTGCGCAGAGGCTCATATTCCACTCAGAAATGCTCACACACTGCAGGCATGGGAGCACCCTGCCAGATAGGGGGCTCTACTGAGCCTGTCTGTCCAGCAGCAGTGATGCCCTGGCTGACTCATCTGAACCTGCGGTCCCCCCAGTGACATCCACGTTGAAGTAGGGTTTGGGGGTCATTAAAGAATGTTTGGGTAAATGTTGGGCTGTTGTGCATGTGCAACATTATCTCTGTGCTCAATAACTCGCAAGCCTCAAACAAACATCTTCAGAAACAGTTCAGCGTTTGCGACTTGTGTGCATCAGATGTCATTTGGACAGAAACGAACATTGATCGGATGGAAAGAATGCAATTTCTGCATTCCGCACCATATGTTAGTACTTTGGAGGGCACTCCACATTTCATCCACTCCAATATTATAAGAAGTATGAACCAGCATTGTTTTTTTTATATACATATCATCTTTGGACAATATTGAAACTGCATTTTTCCCCCTTAGAAATTCACAGTAGAAAACTATAGCCCATTATATTAGCCCATTATTAATAGGTAATTAGTGGAATTCAGGCGTAAAAGACTGTTAAACTTGACACTGCCATCTCACCGTAGTCCTTTTTAAGTAAAAAAAACGACAGATGCTGATCTGTTATTTGAAAATTGGTTTTCAAACAAACTGGTTAAAATAAGGGTTAAGCGTTCTTTTTTTTTTTTTTTTTTTAAACAACATAAGCGTAGGTCTAATCACTCATTTCAGGCCAATGTCAGGAAAATAGAAAATGCATTTTCACTGTTCTAGATATGTGCACCAGTTTCATGCCAATGCTAATGACGCACTGCTTTTTGATTCTGAATAAACAGACATTTTAGGATAAGTAGCCTACCGATCTATGCATTACATTAACCAAGTATCATGCCGAAGACTACAGCCCGTAAGTTATGACCAAAAACGATAAGCCGCCATTTGGATATCATAATGACTTACCTGCTGAATCATTTTTGGATTTGGAGAGTTTTTCATCAGAATCCTCACTGAAAGAAACACACACATCTACTTGGCAACTAGAACCACAGGAGTCAGGTACAGACATTCCACACACAAAGGGTTTTGGCTTCACAAAAAGGCACCAGTTGAGAACTTGGGTTAATTGCCCTCAACTCAAATGTCTAAAATGACCCCATGATGTCAATGGGAAATGTTCACTGAAGTGTGAATGCAGATGATATTTGTCCTGGCGCTGCGGTTCTTCTGGGCTCACCTGTCCTCCTGTGAGTTCTTTGACCGCTTACGCTTCACCTCACGAGGAGCTGCACGGGGCTTCTTAGGCTTGTCGGAGTTCCCCCCGTACTCCTCATCTACAAGAAGGACAAGGGGGTTACGGTATCAGCACCTCTACAGGAGCGGCATCCACCCACACAAACGCAGCCATGCCATCCCTCACCTGCATCATCCGACTCTTGGAATTGCGAGTAGTTCACCACCTTCTTGTTCCTGTGAAGTAAATACAAACAGCATTTTTTTATTAGGATTAGGACTTTTGCAGAGGAGCAGAACAATGCAAACATAAAATAGTGACAGTCTAAAGTTAAGAAAAATAATTTATACCTATCTATATGTATTATCAATCCTTATTCAATATGTAAGTGCTATATTTGCGTCAGTATGGGATAAGATTGTTTTTTAGACAGCATTTCAGCAACAATCTTGGGAACAATGGTCTTGTTTACATATGGACACATTTTCAGAGATTAAAGACAAGAGATGCTACATCATTTTGTTGTGTAAACTAGCAGATATTTATAGCTTGAAAAGGCACTGTAAAGTAGAGTGCCTCACATTTTTTGATTGAGCCCTGACCCCAGACGTTTGAAAATTGTGTTCGGTGCTCACACATCACTCCATTATCCCCTCAACTGACACAGAATTCTGTGTAGTGAAACTCAAACACGCTGGTGTAAATTCAAATGATATACATTGCTTAAATCACTCAATACTATTGCATTGCCATAAGCCAAAGTTATGAATATTGACTGGAACACCCATATTCAATTTAGGCCCAGAGGTAAAACCAGCTGAAAACGACTACACTACAGGACAGTAGGGACGGGTACTGGAAAGATCCTTGAAATACGATATATCACAAATACTACAATTGAATCACAATACTTACTAGAGTGCTAAAGAAAAACTCTAATAATATTAGGCTTTGTCTTCAAATGTCAACCTACAGCAAATCCCAATTAGCAGCTCCTAATAACAAACAATACTGTGACAAATAATTGTGATTCTACATGAAATTGTAAATCGGCACTGGACTACAGGACAGGCTAGGGTACAGCCTGCGGGAGAACCAATCACCCTCTACTTAAACAGAACACAATAAAACTAAAAAGTAAACTTGATGCGTATACTACAGAAGAGCCATCAAACTTCATAACCAACTAAAACGGGACAAAATATATAAAAGTTTACTGATATGAGAGGGGGAGGGGTTTGGAGATATCCCCCCCCCCCC
>JACXGK010002415.1:0-15347 GCA_016801125.1 Novumbra hubbsi | reverse complement strand
ATGGTTGTTCAAATCTCCAGTCAAACGAAAATCAAAAAGAAAGCAATTCACTATTTGCCACAAAATAAATTTTGCAGTGAATGTATCAGCAGCATGTCCCTCCCATGCAGGGACAGTCTCCAGTAGAGTGGTTCCCATGCAGGGACAGTCTCCAGTAGAGTGGTTCCCATGCAGGGACAGTCTCCAGTAGAGTGGTTCCCATGCAGGGAGTCTCTAGAAGAACATCCAACTGGTAGGAGGTGCTTCAGTAAGCATGCGTTAAAATCTCAGACTGCCTGAACAAACTGACAACTACAATTCCAAAGGTCTGCAAGGCTGTAATTGCTGCAAATGTTGGACTTGGGGTCACTTTGTTCCATTACAATAACATCAAATTGGTCAAAAATACAATGCAGACATGGTTTTGTTGTAAATGACTATTGTAGCTGAAAGCAACAGATTTATAATTGAATATCTACATAGGCCCAAAATCAGTCCTGAGTGCCAATGGGACGTTGTGTTTGCTAATCCAAGTTAATCATGTTGAAATGTATGTGATCACTAGACCACACGTAAGTAATAAAACTGGCCTTCTTTAGACTAGTTGGGTATCTGAAGCATCAGCAATTGTTGGTTTGATTACAGGCTCACAAATGGCCAGAAACAGAACTTTTTGTGAAACAAGTCAGTCTCCTTGTTCTGGAAAATTAAGAAATTGTCAAGAAACCAAAGATCTCATACAACATTGGGTACACCCTTCAAAACAGCACATACTGAAACTACTGAGAATAGAAAGAGGGGTGGGAGGCCCCGGTGCACAACAGAGCAAAAGGACAAATACATTAGGGTCTAGTTTTAGAAACAGACACACAAGATGAATACACAAGCTAATACAGCCCTGAAAAGCAAGCAATATGCATCTCCCAGATAGGCTCTACATAAGTAGCAAGTAAACCACCTAGTACAAGTGGTAGGCATCCTAACAGTCTGGCCCAACTGTACAAAAAGCATGCGTAGTCCCAGTTCTAATAATGCAATGGGCAGAAAAGATTATGAAAAGTTACAAACGACACATTGCATAACGTAGAAATGTCAAGCTAGCCTATTTTTTATTTGAAAAATCATATAGGCTAAACATAGGAAGCTCACTTGGATATCCACAAAGTAGTCAGTTACCATTATACTACAAACAGGATAGGCTATTAAAACAAGTAACTTCAAAGCAGACAATGTAACTGTAGTAATAGTAGCTCACTAACCACTATATTATTTCATTTGCTACAGGGAGAGACTTCAGACTATACAATACTTTTGGCAACAATCACAGCATTGAGTCTTTTTGGGGATGCCTCGATTAGCTCTGCACACTCAGATTTGTGCAGTTCCTCCCATTCTTCTTTGCAAATTCTCCTAATCTTTTTGAGATAGGATGGGGGCATCTGTGAACAGCAATCTTTTTTTTAGTGAGGGTATTGTCAATTCCCTATTTTCCTCAGGCATACCACTTGGCACTCAGACCTAATAGTCGGATTTGGTCTCCTTAGACCAGGGAATCTTTCTCCTCATGCTCGGACTCCTTCAGTCGACATGTCATAAGCCTTTTAGTCATGGGTAGTTCCTAACTAGCCACTCAGCAAAAAAGGCCTAATTAAAGATGTGCTGTAAAGACGTTTGTCCGTCAGGAAGGTTCTCCCTACTCTGCATATAATCTCTGAAGCTTTGGTTCTGTAGTAGGTCTTATAGGTTTCCAAAAGTCTCCAACCTCACAATGATGGTGCCCACTGTGCTTCTACAGATCAATGTCTCAACAATTGAGGTCTACAGAGTTCCATGGACTCAATGTCTTGGTTTTTCTTTGACACCAAGCATTGCATGTCAAAATGTAGGGCCTCAGATATGTGCTTTCTAAAGCATATCAATAGTTGAATTTGCCACAGCAGGACCCAAATCAAGTTTTAAAGAGAGCCTGCTCATAGAACACGAAGACTGATATAAACTAAACATTTCAAGTCGTTCAGACATTTTGAAATACATATTTATGCTTTGTCATGGTATACTGTGTGTTGAATGATGGCAAATAATACAATACTGCAATTATTAGTAAATCAAATCTACAACAGCAAAATGCGTAGAAATTTACGAAATTATACTGAGCAACAAATGTTTGTTGTTTTTATGTTCCTGGGTAGTAAGCATAATTTTCTAATTGCTTAAGCCTCAAAAGTATAGAAAATGTCTATTATTCCCTACAAACATTGCTTTTGGGACCATGACAGCAATATTTCTTTTTATACATACCCATTTTCCTGAAAATTCCAGATGGAACCAGTGCCGATTAGAACTTTCCAGTAATATAAATTGTAGTGTAAAAAACTAACTTAAGCCCATCAGTTCAATTTAGTTCCTTGAAGAAGGATGAGTATGGCAGGGAGGTCATAGAAGACTCAAAATGGTGGCATTCCAGGTGAGTCTCCAAGGCAGTTTTACCACGTTTCCCTGCCATCTTTGCCTTCAGGACAGCAGGGAGGGACTGGCCACAGAGGACCAAGTTCTCTGTGGGGAGGAACAACTTCAACTGGGAGCCACTGGTGGACCTCCTGAACTGCTGATGCCACCACTGCACATCAAATTGGTCCTCATGAAACAATTTTCTATGAAAAGTATATTGGGATAACATAAGAATGGAAATTAAATTTTACAATATTTTAATTAATAGACCATGAAAATTATAGTTAGTTATAGTTAATTATAGTCTGGGCAAATCATAGTACACTATAATAAAACCTCACTAATGATTTGCTGAAACAATTCTATTGCTCGAATTGGAATGTGAAAAATGTATGCAACCAAATTAAATGAAGGGTTAAACCCCCTAAACACCATATTCCTGAAAGAAATTGATTGGTTTCTGGAGCATTGGGCGAGAACAAATTTTTGCACAAAAAAAAACCACAACATAGCAAGGACACGACTTTTCAAAATACAACAAAAATCTTCAGTTTATACATACAGTGTCATAACAGCATTTAGGTAAGACAAGTATGTTTGTTGTTTACGTTCAACCAATGCGTACTAGCCGTCAAAAATGCAAAATATGCCGTTTCCAATTACATGTTCAAAAAACAAAACCCAGCGCCTACGTCAGATTGCGGACTGACTGCATAGGTCCTGGATATTTTACCAATGAAACTATTGAAGTACCCTCCCGGACCCCCGTGCCCACACCTAGTTAGGTTTGGATCTGAATGACTGAACGGTCAACGTGTTGAACCTACTTTACATTTTTGTATTGCACTTTTGATTTCAGCCAATACGGGATACATTTTTGCAAAGCCTGATCACACACGACATTGCACTTTGAATTTACAGCAACTTTGTGTGGAAGGCGGGGAATAATGACACATGATTACAATTTAAAATTAACGTGTATCGTCATTATTATTTGAACAAATAAAATAAGTAAAGTGCTATAGATCATGAAGACAGAAGAGCGAGAATAAGACATTGCATATGAATTCACCTCATGTTAACGTTTCGATTTTTACACATAAATGAGTGTAATCTAACATTTCTTTAAAACTATACTGGGAAGGGGAGTACGTTTCCTAGGAATTCGGCTACTGCCATTCAAACCTGAAATTCACACACAACGGGAAACCGGCAATGTAAAACACACCTTCCGAGTTGTAGCGCAACACGGTGGTCTGGTTCTTGTAAGCATATGAAACACATCAGATGCAAAACCCACAGATGCCACCACCCCGCACCCACACACGTGGCGAGTGGAATCCTCGTCCGTAACACTGCACCTCGTCGTTACAAGAGCAAGTGCGAACGCGCGGGTCCAGGCAATAAAC
Source organism: Novumbra hubbsi (assembly GCA_016801125.1). NCBI lineage: Eukaryota > Metazoa > Chordata > Actinopteri > Esociformes > Umbridae > Novumbra > Novumbra hubbsi. The sequence goes on along the minus strand of JACXGK010002415.1, from coordinate 11,511 downwards.
ACCGTTAAAGTGCTTAGATTACAAGAGCCGGCCTTGTTACGATCACGAAGACCTCAGTCCGCACACTGGCCTAAAGACAAGGCCTGTGACCACCATTTGAGCTCGAAATATCGGAAGACCCACGCACTCGCATACCTGGAAAAAACAGGGGCCGGGGGGAGGTGAGACAACAAGCGACGCCCATTGAATCTTACTTTTTCCGTATCAATGGGCACAATGTCGATTTCATTGTTGTAACATTCAGCACCCACGTAGTGCTATGCAATGTGTATCAAAAAAAGTGCCCATTCGTAAGTGATTATCTTGCGAAACACATTATTTTCTTCGCTCAAATGCGACCCTCTCGGTCTTTTCGGGCAGTGAAGACCAAGGCTTGGGGGGTGTGGTGACTTCTAAAGCCACTCCGCCCCCCTCTGACATCACTCTTCCAGTGTTCATTTACTGCCATCCGTGAAAATGTAGGTCCTCCGCTCTCCCTTTCTTTTACCGTGTTTTCACTCAAAACCTACTGGTACATTTTATTGTTCTCTCTTAATAAGACTAATACATTCAGCACAATTGCGTTTTAATTGTGGATATTTGGAGTTAGTGTAGACGTCACCAGGCTGCGCGTTAATAAGATCACATCCCTATGAGCCGATGTCTACCTCCAGCCTAGGTTTTTTTATTAGCTTTTCTGAAGCTCCCGTGGATGAATGGGTAGCCATATTCCCCAGTCTTGTCTACCTCCCTTCTGGTGCACAAAATAACAAGCAACTCTATGGTTAAATAAAACAAAAGGTAAATACGACCCAAAAAAATCCGGGTAAAGCACCAAATTATGTTCGAGTTGTGTTGTTTCTTTAGGTATTATTCGCATCAGATGCACGCACACTCGCCTAGGCGCGCGCAATACAGGCATTTCTACCCAGCTATGGCGAACAGTCCACATTGCAAGGATTCATGCTAGCAAGTGCGTGCACGACAAGGAAAAAAACATTTACATAAATTTTTCATAAAATAAAAGCAACTGTGACCAAAAGCACAACATGGAAGCGAGGAGCATGTTGCCTGCGAAACGGCAGCGTGCACGGCGTGCAGCCAAAGCGGAGGACATATTAGAAAAACCTACCTCACTGGTCTTGACATTTTGCAGAAATACTGTAGAGGATAAGAATGTAAGAAAGGGGAAAGGAAATCCAGGAAAATAAAAACAAAATCGTCCCGTTCTGCAACTCCTAAGGGCGCAACGAGACCTTCCAACTCCAACGCCCGAGCTACTGCGTGAAACTAAATATACGGGAACGATGTGTCTACCAAACGCGATTTTAGTTTAAATTTTACCTTCAGCTACTCAAAATGGTGAATAAAACAAACTGAAACTGCAGCCAGTGCGCAACCTAACGAGTGTTCTTAGGAGGGGCCTTAGCACAAAGCACCGCCCTTTCTCGCCGCTGAGAGGAGAGCGTCAACACCCTAACGGTGTCATTGGACAATTTGAATTATTATTTTCTTTGGGGTTGGATGTTCTTGTTGCTCATCAAATTCGGCGTTTCAACAAATTTACCCTCCCCCTTTCAAGGATAGGTTGAAAACCCACTGCGAGAAAACAAAAAGAGGCCCTAGTGTAGATGCAAGTTGCACGAGTTTGTGGACAAAATGACCACAATGTAGGCCTAACTTTCTATTGAGAAATAATGTACAACAGGCCAGCATATCAGTAAATAAGTGGCCATAGTAGACAATTAATACACATTTGAAATGTTCCTCACCAGTGAGTAGGGATCAGAATCCTGTCACTGCCACCCAAGACACCAACATTGCTGGGAGATTTGGATTACTGCTGTACCTGCATTTAAAAGGAAACAGAATCGGGCAATCATCTTGAGTCAAGTTTTTCATCTATTGCTTTTTCTTGTCTATATATCGATGGCTTTTCTCTATAATAGATAGGATCACCTTAATTTTCAACTGATGACACAATACAGCTTGAAGGGGGCATTCTATGTATATATGTGTGTGTGTGTGTGTTGGCTCTATTCATTGTAAGTCTCTATTATTCTACCGTCATTTTATAATAGTTCATAATCCACATCAGTAAATACAAACCTAACTGTTCTGTTCAGTTTGTCCCATTCCAGATTTAGTAGATTATTGTTTGCAGGTTAGAATGAATAAGACCAATTGTTAAGACTGAAAGATCCCAACAGAGTAACAGGAACCAGTTGAAGAATAACAAGCCAGCCATGTATCAGGGCAGTCTAAATTAACCTACGCTCTCTCATTTTAAATTCCTCCAACCAAATCTGAGATATGCTTTAATTTTGGCAAATAGAAAAAGGTTTTCCTCAAACACAGATGTAACACAAGGGCATGACATTTCCTAAATACTGGTCTATTGCAACAATATCGTCCTTACATTAGTGTTTCACAAATTGTTATTGTCAGTTGCAGTCCTTGGAGATTCAGTACACCCCTGAACATATTGTCATGTTGGTGAAATAAAGGAAATGTGGATTTTTCAGCATTTGAGTTTTTAGGTTCATAATGGATATCCATTGAATGAAAAGACTTGGCTGAACACCAAGTAAACAAACAAAACAAAAATATCGAAATTTACATTAAAACAGTTAACACGATCGAAGCAACACCCCACCATTGTTGATACTATCATCTCTAATGAACAATTCTTAAAGATTTATGGAAAATATCTGTCATCACAAATGTTTGAAACATTATAAATGATGCTGGAGAACAGCTGTAAGTGAGTAAAAATGTAATGCTGTGAGGGCTCTTTTTAAAAGCCACAAAAAATATTTACTTTTGGTTAAACTTTAAGTCTCAATTTCCATTTATATATGTTCCATAGATAGTAATACTATCAACAAACTTGAAACAATCTATTGATAAACAACTGCTTGCTACTGTTAAGGTTAGGTTTATAATAAGGTTTAGGGTAAGAATTAAGGATAGGGATTAAATAAAAGTTAATTTTAGGATATATGAAAGGGTTAGGGTTGGTAGTTAGTTACAATGTTGTAGATAATTGGTAGAAAATCTACAGGCAAATTTTTGAGACTCTCAAAATAAAGTGTTACTTTAAATTTCTATAAAATTCCTCGTACTCTTGAATGGCCTAAATAAATGCAATTTGTACTTTTAAAATAAAGCCTGCACTATGAAATATAGACACTAAAGATAACAATGAACATGGTTCATTTGTAAATTAGTGAATGAATTTAGGTTTGGTCAGGTTGATATTTCCTTGGACTCACCCTACAATGAATGAAGAAAACAATTCGCACTGTTTTCAGGTTTTTGAGACCTGTGTCTATTTGAGCTGTCAATACAACTAATATAAATCATGAGGTTAGAAAATCTCACAAGGTGAAGTTAGACAACACTTACCCTCAGTTCTGACAGAGTCTGGCTGAAGGCTCCATACAGGGCAAGAAATATCATAGTGAGGGTGGAAATGACCTTTGTTTTTTAGGCTGGTCTAATTTAAAGTCCACCCACACACACGTGTGGTAACTAACCGTAGGCTTTGCTCAAATTGTAGGTTATGTTTAGTGCTGGTTTGGAAGGGACGTTTTTCAAATCATGTGTTTGTGTGTGTTTCTGTGTTTCTGAGTGAGTGAGTGAGTGAGTGTGTGTGAGACCTGTGGATTGTAAATGTATGAGGTGAAGCAGCTTTAAAAATGCATGCTGCCTGTCTTCTGTGTGAGATCAGACATAGCTGTGTCTCCCAGGGCTCACAAACGATACAGGAGCAAGGAGAATACATGTTTCTATGGTAACCAGGTGAGAGTTTCTCTACTTTCTATCCCTTGTTCAGGGTCTGGCCATATCTCAGTAATCCAACATGAGAAATGAAGCTCACCAAAGGTTTCGGCACTCAACCGAGCGGTATGCAAAAACAAAGGTGTTTCAGTTTTCCAGTACAACCCAGGTTCATAGAATACCGGATCCTTTCTCTCACCTTGTCTTGTATCCAAAGCCATCTGATAGCACAGCCTCTATGGGTGAACAACTAGAACAAACTGGGAAGAGACACTACATTTTACAATGCAGCAATGCCCTCAAATCCCCTGTTCCAATCAGATGCCTAGTTAGGCCTAGGAAACCAGAGCAATCTGGGACGTTAAGCGATGAAAAGGCCAGGGAGTCCAGAGTAAAAGTGGGCTAAAGTGCCCCCATTCAGCATACAATGCATACTCATCCTGGAACAGAAAGGAGGGTCATTAAATGAAGTAGGTATCAGCAAAATTGCTCAGATAATGATGAGTCTATGAGAAATTCCACGTGTTGTGCCACCAAGTCACAGATCCAAGAGCAACATGATGTATACATATGAAATATTTGGTCAATATTTCTAAACGCTACATGATGGAGCCCAGTAGGACTGTTGGAGGATGTATGGGCTGTGAACTATGGGTTGTGTATATAACCTTGTTGAAAAGTACAAAATGAGGTATGACATGAAGGGAACAAGCTCTCACACATGAACAACTGAATTCAAAGTTACTCATGCCTTGTTAGGTTGATCCGGGAAGCTCTGATGTCCAAGTGATTAAAGTCTAGTCTGAGATACCAACAATTATTAAAAGAGTTTTCCAGAATATTAGATGTAGATATCATATTTTGTAGTTGGTCACTAATCCTTTGGATGCAATGACAGCATGATATCTGCGACCTCTATACTTCATCAGCCACTGGTTATCCTCTTGGAAATGGAGGCCAATACTGCAGATAGTTGTATCTGAGCAGCCACTATGTTTCTGTACACTCCAGAATTCATCCTGGTAACGTCTGACAATTCATCCTAGCATATGCATCATCACTGATGACAAGTGAGCCAGTATCAGTGGCACCCATTCATAATCAAACACAACACCTCACAACAACCTACACCTCATATCACATTTGCATTATGTTAGTATGCCAGTTAATCTTGCTATCTCTCTGGTACATGTTAACATTTGTCCATTGGTATTTTTTTGGCTAACTTGTGTTTTTATATCAAATCCTATGTGAATAGTGGTGGCTGACACATCCATGCCTGCCTCTGAAGTATGTTCCGGAACTGTCTGACAGTTTTTTCACCTTCGCTATTGTGAGCATTCTTCGGTCATCTACTGTAAGGATCTTCCTTGCTCTAGCAAGTCACTTACCATTGCTGAGCATATCAGTGCTTTCTTCTTTTGAATGTGCCAAAACAGTTGAGTTTGATATGCATAGTGATTTGGCTGTATCTGATGGATTTATTATGATTGATCTGCATCACGATTGCCAACTGGACTTCCATTGACACTTCTTTGGTCCTTGTGTTGTCAGACATCAGCAACTAATTTTGAATGCAAAAAATTTGAAGCCTAGAATCAAGATTAGACATTGACAGCTCTTGTGTGCATGAACTAAGAAAGGAAACAAATATACCTAATAAGTAAGGTGTGAAGCAAACTGCTCAAAAACCTTTTGGTACTGTTTAATAAGGAAACTACAGAATGTACAAAACGTCCTTTCATCTAATATGGAAAATACCAAATTAAATCTCATATTCTGTATGTCCTATATATCTAAATTGATAAATTCTGACATTTTAGGAATAACATTTTTGTAATACGGTATACAAATCATAATGGACATTAAGAAAGGCATTTGATAAACGCTCAGTTTGGTCAGGTGACAAGTTTGGGTAATCATTCCAGCAGTGTGCTGAATTAGCAGCAAGTTAATTAAACATATGTTATGAAAAACAACTGGTAATTCTCTAGGAGGCCCTAAAAGGACATCAAGATATCTACAACACTCAAGGGGGGGAATACCAGGATTTAGGTTCCTGCTATCGGTATGCATGAGAGTGCCCTGGAAGGGGGAGTGATCCAGCATGGGTGCTAAAATGCAGGTTTCCGGGTGGACTGGACACCTTTCAAGCCTCAATGAGGAAATATTGAAGTAAACAAGTTTTGTGTCTTTGAAGGCATGTTTACTGTATCTAACTGAGTGTACAACTTAAAAAAAAATCTAAAAGCATAGACCGTATTCTATCCCCAATAGTAAAGTAGGTTAATAGTGAGGACTATATTTTGTAGACGTTACCGGCAGCCAACGATATATATAGTTGTACAATAAAAAACAATGTGGTTACTGCGCCAATCGGGTCTTGACAGCTTGTGCTCGGCTCAGTTCCCCTTCTTTTAAGATCTTTATTTGCCTCCCATTTAACACTGTCTGCTTTCTACTTTGTGCACATCACCCCTGTGGCAATTTATGCAAAAGTGGAAATGGATCAATAAGACAAGAATGGAGTCAGACCAGTGAAAAGTGAAAAAAATTTCTGATCTGGGGAAATACCTGGAATTCTCTCCCCCCTCCTCTGTGGTCCTGCAGGTTTGTGTTTGTTAAGGTCTCCTCCCCTTCTTTCATCAAGGATACTCCTGTGTTGTACCTTATACGAATTTCACAATTAGTCACAGGACCAAAGGATAAAAGTATGCCCAAATGTAATTTTTTTTTTTTTTTTTTAGCTATAATCGTTCCGGCACAATCGATTCAATGAATTAATTCGTTTTACACATTTATTTGGGGAACATGTTACCTGATGAAAAACAAGGAAAGAACTCAATGGAAAGAAGGACAGACACATGCGAACACAATTTGGTCTACCCTCACTCTCCCCAACATTTCTCCTTGATTACCTTTTTCACAAGAAGGCGAGAACAGAAGAAAAGGGACACAAAAGTTGAGCAAATGCAATTCATTGCGCAACATGAAACCGGATTGACATTTACCAAATTCTGTCAAACTGTAAATGGTGAATGTTCTCTCACTGCCCTGTTAAGACAATCACACATACGCGACCTAAGAAAGGAATTACTAGCCCATATCAATATACAGTATGTGATCTTAGAAATAAATGTCAGGAAATCAACAACTTGCATCCATCTCTGAAAGCCACTTGGACACCTCTTTTGATGACACTGCTGTAGCGGTGAAGTATATAACATTTACAGAAGAGCCTGGAATCCTTATCGGGGAGGACATGCTGTATATTTTCTGAGCCACGTTCCTGCCATTTTGTGAAGTTCTTGTGTCTGATCTCATGTTGTGGAACTGTTGTGGCTGCTAGTTCTCCTACCTCATTGTAAGTCTTTTAGGGGTGTTCGTATGAACCACCACATGGTAGTCGTATGCATCAGAACAACATGTGTCAAATCCTTTACACATGAATGTTTGGATGTGAATAGAGAGACCATCTTCATGGGTGACATAAACATCAACTGGTGTTAATCAGGCTATGATGAATGCCAAACTCTCCAGGCTAAAAGTAGAGTTTGGGCTGACTCCATCATTAGTAATCTTTATATCAAATATAATCATTTGGTAAAATTCTAAATCGTCAGGTCACACAATGCAGTGACACACACACACCAGACTAGTCACGAAAAACATTCAGAGCTGCAAACAGTATAGAAGTGTTATCCCATAAACCACCCTTTCGACACAAATTACATGAGAACATAATGCTGTTGTAAAATATGATTGTATGTGTTGGGGGGTGAGTAATGACATGGGCTTGCCTAGCCTCATTGCTTTCTAGCATCAGTTCTTTTGATGTGAAGGGATTCCAGTCCAGACAGCCTTGTTGAGGGTGCAGTGTGGTAAAAACCAGAGCAGCATAGGATTTCCGAAGACACCTACCTCAACATTGACTGTCCTGAATCCATTAGGGTTTTAATTACTAATTGTAAAAATGTAAAATATTTTATATTCAAAAAGAGTTGATTCTACTAAATGTGCCACAGTGTATTTGGTAGGGACAAATTATCAGTAATGCATCTCTCATTGTATTGTACTGTCATCTAGTGGTTGAAGAATTATATTACACTGAATCAAAATGTTTTATGTAAATGATATTTATGAATGTTTAATTCACTGAATACTGTCTGTCAGAAGAGCACAGGGCCTCATGCTTAGTGGCTCGGATACACTTTATATATGCTGGCCATCATACTGTTAAAAACTTGACCTGTCTGACCAACTTCGCTGACTGAGGCAAGTACTCAGATACACACTCACCCATACAGACACACATACCCCTGTCAGTAGTCTTGTGAATATTCTGTGTTATTAGTATTGGCGAAATGACTATGATACTTCATTTAAATAGTCAATTTGTAGATGCTTTACAGACTATCTACATACAATCAGTCGCATTTCAATAAACTCTTTCCATAACCCTTACTCAAACAATTATTCTAAACCTTACCCTAATATTAACCTTAGCAATCATCTATACATGGTAAAAACAATGATAAGAAAAATAGTAATCTTGACTATCCAAATAAACTGTAACGTCACTGTTTATCTTATTCATTTATCTGTCAAGGATGTTGAGGAACCTGTAGATAAGAATGTTGTTCTAGCCTTATGAATCTTGTGCAAACCGTCCAACTAATCCAAACGTTTAACTCATCTTAAAGCACAAGGGGGCAGTGTAACACATCCAAATGCCAATGTGTATAATCAGGTTTCTTCCTACATCCCTACTGTGATCTAACCTCAATTCAAGTGAGCAAATCTGATCATGCCCACAGACAAAGTTACACTTTGACTGGGTCAGGTCTGTTTATATTTAGAAACCTGATTAAACTGTAAGATAACGTTATTCATATTATTCTGTTTTCCCTCTTGATGAGCTTCAACTTGTATTTCACCACCTCCGTTGTGTCGTCCTGGGCCTATTTCAAAGACAGAAACGGAAAGAAAGATATTTCTATGGGCTAAATATATTTCCACAAATTAATTTCCTAGTTAAAGTCTTATAGCATGCATTCTTGTATAGAAGTCGTTTTTCTATCCCTTGCTTTCTTTATGCCTTACATTATCTGCTCTCAATACATTGATTGACAGAAAGGGATTGAGTTCTGTTTTCGTCTACAGAGAATCTCTGCAGTTTGCAGCATAAAACTAACCAGTGTGGTGACAAGGTTTGCCTCCCCTGCTGAGAACTGCTATTGGCGTCATCATTTCATTCTAGTAGCCCTATTAGTACATGATGTCTTTTGTTGAATATTCAATGTAATTATATTCCAATGAATAACTGTTTATAATAGAAGCCAGCATTGACTTTTCCCTTTTTGTGCTCTGTAAATTATTAGGTTGTATTCACAGATTCACATCCTCATCATATTGAAATTATGATACTACATCGTTTAATTTTGGTGGTTTTGACCACCCACTTTGGTTGTGATTCGAGTAATTTACTTACTGATTTTCTCTGATCTGGTGTAATGCCTTCAGTCTAGATGTTCTGATGCAGCATGGGTTGCATCTGGCCCCTGTTCTTTCAAAAAAACTCTCCTCTCTTTGTTCCATAATGAAGCTATCACTACAAAAAATTCCAAGTGTCTTGCAAAAGTGTTACTGAATTCGAAATTATACATATATTTTAAACAACGAAACTCAAAATGAATTATTGTTTTTGTGTTGAGAGGCTCATTACCGCATGGATAATTAGAATTGTTGGGATTCAAACTGCTAAACGGTATCGAATAACATAACGCGTTATTTATATATTTATTTTCAAGTAATCCCATACTAGATATTTTGTTTAGTAAATAACGCGTTACTCAATTTCCCTCAGCGCAATCCACGTATAATATCTTTTTAGCATGTAGCAAGTGACAACAAAGGATGCGACAGTGACATCTCTCCTTGCTAAAGTTCATAATACAACTACCAAAGTCACGCGCCCAGATCCCATTACTTTAAGATCGAAACGTAGCGTCGACGAGCGATTTGTGCAGCGGAAGGCTGAGCACGACTCAGGCTCGGGAAGCACCTTACTAATGGGACTACGTCTTTTTACCCTCGCCTATAACCAATCACTAGGGTTGCTGTTAAGTTTTGGTGGAATATCCTGCCTGTTGGACAACCAAAGTCCGATCCCAAATCATCTGTAAGACAACTAAAGTCGATCGCAAATAAACATCTAAATACATGCTCTGTTTATAAACGAGATAATGCTGAATCATTTCAAAACAGACGTAGGTATTTTGCATCTCTTGATGAACTCATCAAACATTAATTGATTATGCATATTATTGCAAAAATATTTCAAATTGCAATGTTCGTGGCGTTTTTTTGGGACAATTATGTGGAGGCAATTGCATTACAAAATCATTGATGGATTTTAAGAGGTTTTAAATAAAGAACACATTTACTATGCAAAACCTGACCATGTAAGTAATGCCCATTAAACGATATTCAATGTAGAATCATATGGCTTATTTTAAAACATCTAAGTAATATAATGCTTTACTTTCTTCAGCAAGTAACTAAGTAAACGGTACTAGTTTATGGGAACATATACAGCAATAGGTAGAGAGACATATACAGAGATAGGTAGAGAGACTTATAGAGAGATAGGTAGAGACATATACAAAGATAGGTAGAGATAAGGCCCATGTGTGTATTTCAGTGTGTACATAGAGAGAGAGCAGTAGAGAAGGCATTTGATCAGACTCCCTATGGTACTGTGTGAAGTATAGTATCATGAGTTCAGATGTGGGACAGTCGGTAAAACTGAGTGCACTGCCATTGTTTCAATTTCTATTTGTCCTGCTTTTATCAGGTTTTACTGACTGTCAGGTGTATAATGAAAAGTGAGCTGTGTTATTTTTTTGGGGGGGCCGCAGTTACTGAGACTGCAGTTTGGACTTAACTTAACAGTCACCATACGCCTGCCTGTGTGTGTGTGTGTGTGTGGTGATGGGGTTATTTATAGGCCACATTCACCACGAACTGAACCCTTGTCGCAGAAAAGCAGACATTGAACCCCCTGTTGCTTTCACCCTCTCTAATCCCAGGCATTTATCCCATTACCCCCCCCCCCCCACACACACACACACTCATACAGGGCATTCACCAGCCAGTCATTCTGTAGCGTGTTAGTGATAATCTGTCACTTCCCACTCCCAATCCTTGGATGATGTGCAAGGTTTACCAGGAAATGATCCTAGTTGTGTGGCTGATTGTTAGTGAATATCTGTAGCATTTGATGTTGCATATACATTAGGGAGTGTGTTGGATTGGTGCGTCTCTTCAGTCTCTAAACCATGCATTGTTGGGATCAATCACTACTCAGCATAGACCTGGAGACACACGGCTGGTTTAATCCTGCATGGATGCCAGACGAAAAAAATCTCTCTATTTGTTCCTGAGCTTGTAGAGGCATGGTCTGTCCATCTTTCCGTCCATCCACTTGGCAGTTTGTCCATCTGTGCCTGCATGCCTTTGTATTCCGTTGCATTTAACCCAGCTCCACCGTCTGTGCCTGCATGCATGTGTGTTGCATTTAACCCAGCTCCACCGTCTGTGCCTGCATGCATGTGTGTTGCATTTAACCCAGCTCCACCGTCTGTGCCTGCATGCATGTGTGTTGCATTTAACCCAGCTCCACCGTCTGTGCCTGCATGCATGTGTGTTGAGTTGCATTTAACCCAGCTCCACCGTCTGTGCCTGCAT